>PVJS01007288.1:0-56671 GCA_004027185.1 Glis glis
CCAACTTTCTGATGAATATTTTCTGAGGCACATATGAAACATAAATGAATTTCATGTTTAGACTTGTGTCTTATCCCCCTAATATCTCAGTATGTATATACAGATATCCCATAATCTGAAAAAAACTCCTATCTGAAACACTTCTGGTCCTAAGCATTTTGGATAAGGGGTACTTGGCGGTCACTGCAGGTATGTATGATTTGACTGGAGGAAGTAGATCACTGGAGGTGTGGCCTTGGGGACTAGAGCTGTCCCTGGCTCCCTCTTCTTTCTCTCTCTGCTTCTGGTTGCCATGAGCTGAGTAGCAGTCCTCCGCCATGCCCTGCTGTCATGATGTTTCTGCCTTGATGCTGGCCGACTATAGACTGAATCTCTAAAACTGTGAGCCAAATAAACCTTCCCCCCTCTAAATTACTCTTGTCAGGTATTTAGGTCACAGTGAAGAAAAAACTAACAAGCAATTCCTTTCATCCTCTGGCAATGTCTGCAGGTCAGTAAGTGTCCTTGAGCCTGCGTTTCTTCATGTGCATGGACCATCATTGTTTTGGAAAGGAACATGCTTTTTAGTTAATACTACTTTGAAGAGTCTATTTCTCTGACCACTGCCTTTCTGATTGCATCTTATAGGGTGAAACTTGTCCAGCAACTTGCTTATGATATAGCATCTGAAGCATCAATATAAGCATGGGACTTTTAGATGACTGTTTAAAAAGGATTTGCAGCCCACTTTTACTTAGGCAGACCATCCTTTGATGCCCAGCACTTTGGTTAAGACTTAGGCCTTTCTCCCAGTGGGCCCCATGAAATTCAGGGTCTCTGGGCCCCTCTAGAGGGCAGGGACCTGTTTAATGCCCACTCTGTTGTATCCACTGAGCCCAGTGGTGGTTCTATTCTTCTGTTATATAAAGAAGAAACCAGCTTTCTTGAGGACCCACAGGTCAATGAATTAATTCTATTTTGCCTTTCTCATAGAAATTATCTCCATTTTATTGATTTTTCTTTGGTATTTTTTGCTTATTTATTTATTTATTTATTTTAGTGATGTTTTAAATATTTGCAATGGAATAATTTTAGATTCATAACTGAATTGTAAAATTCATTAAAAAAACTTTCTGTACTACTCTCTTCCTAGTTTCTACAAATGTAATCCTAGTACAATCAACAGAACTTATTCCAATTTTGCCAGATGTCACCCTCATGTTCTTTCTGTGATCTAGGATCCAGATCGGCATCCCAAGATTGCATTTAATTGCATGGCTTCAATCTGGGAGTCACTTTTTCTTTTTCACGATCTTGACATTTTCGAGACCTGCCTTCTCAATTTGAATTTGTCTGATGTTTCCTTGTGACTAGATACAGCCTATTCAGCCTTCTCTCTCATAGGCATTGGGTCTTGGAAGTCTCGAGCTACTCATTCATCATGAGCCTGTGTTCCTTGTGAAAGGACATTCATCTATAGAAAAAGAACCTGCTTCTGCCTCCGTGTCTGGCACTATCATAACCCTTCATGCAACTAATACAACACTTATAAGTCACCTCCAGGGTTTTCACATAATAAACTTGAAGGCACAATGAACTTTAAATGTTATATTGTTTAATATGCTACTTAAAACAGCTGAGTGCTTGAATGTGTCAGTTCTAAATTCCTGCCATTAGTCATCATTAATTCACTACAAATACAGCTAACCCATAAAAAAAGTAATGCTTAGATCAATTACTGAATCAACCAGAATTCCTACTGACTAAAGCCCCCTGCCCCATATGTAACGCCACAGGATGACAGCTCTTTGTGGCAAACGTACCAGCAGTCAGCCAGGGGCATCACTGAGGGGCTGGCTCTGAGACACTAGAGACGGGCACCATTGGTAACAGGCCAGTAATGGAGAGGAGAAGCTGACTGCAGGGAAGAGTTCTTTCAGATGCCACATGGAAACTGCATATGGGCCAGGGATCCGAAGCATGAGTCCAGTCTCCCCACTTATTCCTGTGTTGCCAGAGTCAAGGAATTTGCTCTGATTCATTGATTCATTTTAACAAACTGTGCACTGTTTTCTATGGGCTCAACTCTATGTGCCAGGCATTGGACATCTTAGGATGAGTCAAAGCAGGTGAGGAATTTATTTGTCTAAAGGGGTAAAGAATAGTATTCTAGGTGGGAAGAATAATGTGGCCGGGAGTCATTTGGCAGAAGGGAGCCAGGGCTCTGAAAAAAAAAAAAAACACTGTTGCTGGATGATAGAAAAAGGGACACGCAGCATAGAAGCTGAGCTGCGGGTGGGCCAGGGTGACCCAGGGGAGCACCCGGGCACCTTAAGGAGCTTTGTCTCACCTCCATCGTAGGGGAATGTCACTGACAGGTGTTAAGCACTGAAGGGGTGTAATCAGATTTGGGTTTTGCAAGATCACTCCCACACAACAAAGAGAACAGTGTAGAAGTAAATAGACCAGTTACGTGGTAGCTCAGGCCAGAGATGCTAACGGCTTGACCTAGGGTGGTGGTATAGGAAGAACATGAACTTGAAGAGAAGCAGGAGTGCTTCCATGGGATCTAGTTCAGACTGCCAGTTTTCCACCACTTAGCATTACAATCTCGAGAATCAACTTTACCTCTCTGTGACTCAGTTTCCTTGTCTGTAAGATGGGTTAAAAGAATGGTTCGTATGTCATGAGGTTGTTGAAACACGAATAAAAGTGCTTAGAAAAGCATTTGGTACATGATAATTACACATACTGTATATATAAACTACATATATGTGTATGTATCTATGTAAACATATACACACATATAAACTTATGTGGTTACAGTTAAGATCTTTAAGGTTTAAGACTGATAGGACTGGGAGATAAATAAGGTAAGGAAGAGGGAGATGTACATCTGCCAGACCTCTTATTTGCAAGCAATAGATACTGGCTCTGTCTTAGGTTGAAAGGAATTGATAAAGAAAGGTATTGGCAGACAGAACTTCCTTTTCCTGCCAAAATAGGTAATAGAAACCAGATTTCTGTTTCCGCCTGAACCAATGGAAAAAAAAAAGACAAACTATATAAAGCAACAAATTTCAAGACATTGGATGCTAGGCAATGAAGGACAGTTATCCCTAAGAAATGGGAGAAAATACGGGGAGTTTTCTAAGTGCCCCAGCTTGCTGCCTTGAGAGAATTTCTAGGCTGTGATGCAGGGAAAGTGAACACAGGAGCAGCCTGTTGGACTCCCCGAGTTTAGGAGGTGCACCTGAAACTCTTGGCCTTGATGGATATGACCTCTATCCTGATGGTGGTGGTGGCTTTGCGGGTATAAACAAATGTTAAGACTTGTTAAATTATATATGTTAAATATGTGCAGTTTACACCATTACACTTTAATAAATAATTTTTTCTGGGAGGTGGAGACAGGAGGACCACAGGTTTGAGTCTAACCTCAGCAACTCGGTGAGACCCTCAGCAATTTAGGGACACCTTATTTCAAAATAAAAAATAAAATAGGGCTGAGGGTATAGCTTGGAGGTAGAATGTCCCAGGGTTCCATCCCCAGTATCCCCCACCAAATAATAAATAAAAATAAATACATAAAAAATAAAAGGTTGGGAGTACTGGAGTGTCCATGGCTCAGATAATCTCTTGGAAGCTAGACTACTAAGTCTGGAGGCTGCACAACAAGGAACAGTGCCCACAATCATATTTCAAGATTTTCTTCTGGTGGGCACTCCATGGTGCTCAGCTGGGCCCTACACACTGAGTTCTATAGTCCCAACACCAAAGCCGAGTTGCACTGAAGAGTTTCAGCTGGAATCCCTGAAACTAGGTGCAGCTGCCCCACCTCATCTCCAGAAGGGACCCAACTTTTCTGTTCCAATAACTTCTGACTCTGGGGTTAGAGGTTGGGCATTACATGGGTGAGCCATGTGCCTACATCTGATCTGAACTAGAGGATGGGAAAGCGGGTGCTTGCCTCATCAGAGTGAGGAGCCTCCGTGTGCTGTAAGGGTACCAGATGCTGGGTAGCCAAGAAGAAGATGAACAATGTAAAAATGCAGGGATGCCTTTCATCTTACCCAGGATGCCCTCGTTTCCTTAGCTAAGACAGGAATATTTCAGGATTTCACAGTATTTTGTTTCTGTAAGAATCAAATGAGATCATATATATGGAAATGCTTCATAATTTCTGGTGTAAATGAAAACGTTATTCTTAAAACTCATGAAACTTCAGAACTGAACAGTTTGGGTCAAATAAACCTTAAAGGAATAAGCAGGACTTGAACAACAAAAGAAGAAGTTCTAGTGATTGACAGGAGGGGAGCCCAGTAAACTGAGGCTGGCTTCCAGAGCAGTTGTGAGAGGGGAAGACCCATTATGTACCATGGTCCGATATGGAATTGAAACCTTGGGACTTAACAGGTTAAGTACATTCTTCCTACAACTATTTCTGTAGCTTTAAAATACAGTAAGGACTGCTGTCCTAGCAAAAGCATTACAGCTTTTAAACATTTATACATTTATATACTTTGTTCATGCCTATTAAGAGTAAGTTGAATAAGAATATTGTTTCTGTTGTCACAGAATATATATCAATCTGTTTGCTTCTGTATAACACGTATTACCAATTCAAACCTGGGAAGATGCTATTTCCATCAATTTACTGTTCTATATCATCTCCCTGAATTATCTTGCTTCCCTATATTAGAAAAAAAGAAAACAAGGTATTCCACTGGAACTGACTAGATACTTAAATTCTATCTCTTGGCCTATCACTTCTAGTTCCTATCACTTTTAGTTTGTACTAAAATGGCCAACATTGAAAATAAAATCATATATTCTATAAGGACCTTACAATTGCATTTAGAGGACTATCAATAACATCTGCAATATAATTATGAAATATCCTTCCTTCCTTCTCTTATCCAAGTGCACTCTACTGCTGAGCTACATACACAGCCCTTTTTATCCTTTGGAGGCAGGGTCTCTCTAAGTTGCTCAGGCTGGCCTTGAACTTGCTCTCTTCCTGCCTCAGCCTCCTGGGTATCTGGGATTACAGGAGTGTGCCACTGTGCCTGGCTTCTCTGTGTTTTTAAAGTGATCTTCTTCTTCTAGGACCATTTTAGAATTACAGAAACAAAACTGGCGAGGATTGAAAAGAGAGGTCCCACCGACTCCATACCAAGTTACTTCTATTGTTAATGCCTTACATTAGTCTGAAACTTTTGTTAAAATTAATAAGTTAGTATTGCTTCAGTATTATTAACTAAGGTCCACGCTTTATTCAAATGCCTTTAGTTTTTTATACTTTATCGGTGCATTGTAATTATACATCATAGTGAAATTCAAAGTGATACAGAAATACATATACACATCACTTGGGATGTTTCCCTCCACAATCAACCTTCTGCTCCCTCCTCCCTCCCCAGACTCGTTAGTGAGATGGTAGTGATGCTTCATATTTGGACATAACATTATTTGAACGGTTTCCTTCCACAGTCCTCCTTTTTCCCTCTCCCCACCTCCCTCCCCCTGCCCCTTTCCTGTCTAGTTTTTAACTAATATCTCTTTCTATTCCAGGACCCCATCCAGGCCACCACAGTACAATTCAGTCATCAGGTGTCCTTGGGCTCCTCTTACCTGTGATAGTTTCTCAGACTCTCTTGCCTTTGATGACTTTGACAGTGTGCAGATTTACTGGTCAGGTGTTGTGTAGCTGGTCCCTCAGGTGGGATTCCTCTGATGTCTTTCTCATGACTAGACTGGGTTATGGCTTGAGGGAGGAAAATCACAGAAGGGCTCATGACATCGTCAGCATGACCTGTTACAGTCAATACTGAGCTGATCACCTGAAGTGGATGTGTTCTACGTCTGTTGTTGGCTCTGTCCTGTTGCCACTCTATCTGCTATTTATTTTTTATTGTTTTTCCAATATTTTATTATGAGAATTTAAAACCATACTGCAAAGTTTTAGTTTTAAGTTTTTTTATAAAGTTTTTTATTTGTGTGTGTGTGTGTGTGTGTGTGTGTGTGTGTGTGTATGTGTGTGTGTGTGTGTGTGTGTTTTATTGAGGATTGAACCCAGGGGTGTTCTACTTCTTATTTTTATTTTTTACTTTTTATTTATTTATTTTTTATTATTTTATTTATTTATTTATTTATTTATTTATTTATTTGCGGTACCAGGGATTGAACCCAGGGGCATTCTACCTCCGAGCTACACCCCCAGCCCTGTTTTTTATTCTTTATTTTGAAACAGGGTCTCACTAAGTTGCGGAGGACCTCGCTAAATAGCTGAGGCTGGCCACGAACCCAGATCCTCCGGTTTCAGCCTCCCAAGTACTGGAATTACAAGCGTGCGCCACCACACCCGGCTGGTGTTCTACTTCTGAGCTACACCCTCAGTCTTTTTTTTTTAAACAGGTTCTCCCTAGGTTCCTGAGAATCTCACAATGTTGCTGAGGCTGCCCTCAAACTGTGATCCTCCTGTTTCAACCTCTCAAGTACTGGGATGACAGGCATGAGCCACCATGCCCTGCTGAAGTTTTAAGTTTTTATAATAATATTTTATACATGCCCCCAAACTATAATAGTCTTCTAATTTATTTCTCATATAACTTTTAAAAGAATTTGAAACAATTACAGGCCTCTTGCACATTTTAATATTGACATCTAACAATTTAGATCATAAGTTTAAACAGTTCCGAGGATAAAATTTCTGGCATCTTGTAAATGTTGATGCTTTAAAATAAAATGATTCCATCACTCTTTTAAATGTATCCACAGAAATCTAAATACCTAACCATTTGATTCATAATCCATTATAAAAATGCATACATAATCTCCTATGGAAATTTGTACCTTTCATTTTTCTTCTTTTAATTCCAATTCTCCCAAAGAATTTTATTTTAATGTAATATTTTTTTTGCCAGAAAGTATCTTTTTAAATACCCTATCATACTTCTGTTTGGAAAAATTGTGGATAGAAATTGAATTTTTAAAATATCTTTTATTTCCTAGGACCATGAGGCTGCATTAAAAATGGATTGAGTTATTTTAATTATTATTACACAATTGATCAAGAAAACAAAAATATGCTACAAAGCAATAATTTTTAGTAGTGTATTAAACAGAAAAGGTAAAATTTCCTTGCAAATGCTTCTCTTTATGATATAAGTGGAGCTTCGCTCCCCTATTATTTTAGGTATCCATTAGTGAATGGCTTTATGCTAGAACCATAAAGATTTCTGCATTAATTTTATTCATACCCCTCATTTAATAGAAATAAACTGGTAAGAGAACATATTCATTCTAACAAACAAATGGGAATAAAAGGCATTTGCCTTAACAATTTCATCCAGTTCTTTGAATTCCATTCATGTTATATGCCAAACACCACCTAGTAATTTTAAGAAATATTTTTAGTCTTGTCTCTGCTTAAAAATTCCATGAAGTTCGTGAGACCCGGTTTCAAAATAAAGTATAAAAAATAGGGCCGGGGGTGTAGGGCGGAGGTAGAACGCCCCTGGGTTCAATCCCCGGTACTGCAAAAAAAAATTTTTTTTCCATGAAGTTCTTCTTCAAGTTTGTGAAAATGTTGAAAACTCCCTGGCATGCAGAAGTTCTACTACCTACTTACAAGAGTTATTCACAGTCCTAAGTTCTGGGAGGACACCAAAACAGCTTTCCTAAGACTTAACCAAATCGCTCTTTATTGTATCTGTTGCTTTTCCGTGTCAGAGCATCTTGTTTAGAATGGGTTGGTGTCTTAGTTTAGGTTCTCCTCAATGCAGACCCTAAGATGAACCCCGGAATTCAAGAAGTTTAAGTGAGAAGTGATCCCAGAAAGTACAACAGAAGCAGTGAAGAAAAATAAAACAGAGAAGGAAGCAAAATAAAACAAAAGTGGGCGAGCGAGTTGGTTCCTACTATGGGCAACCGAGACCAATCCCAGTTCTTGAATATCCTGTAGCGCACACCTCAGAACTGCCCCCCAGGACAGGGAGTTGGGATGTATCCACTGACTCCAACTTTTATTACTTGAGCCTGGCACTTTCAGACTTCTTTATATGAGGCTGAGAACCAGAGAGAGAGAACAAGCGAGACCTCTGTACACTGAGAACAGACAGACCCCAGCCCTTAAGACTAGGAGATGTAGTGAACTCAGAGGCGAGCCATTAAGATGTGAAGCTGGACATAAGTAGTATCTGTAACAGCTGGGAAAATGGAAATGTTTTTAATTTTATTATTGATAAAAATAAAATTAAAATTTTAATCTCATCACATTTGGTGAAATATATTTTCATTAAAAGCTTGAAGTTACAGATCTATCTCATTTAATTTATAAAAAGATCCTTCCTATATTGACAAAGCCAGTACTTTTTGTCAAACCTATCATCAAATGAGACTTTCTGACAAAAATAGTCTAACTTCACTTTTAATTCAAATAAATATGTTAATATGATTAAGAAATGTCATCAACTATTTCTTGAATTTAATTTGCATTTAATATTGAATAAATATTAAACATTACTGAAAGTACTGAGAAATAAATTTCAGAATGTATATTCTAAAGAGATTTAGATGATGGAACATAATGGATTTAATTTATTCACTTTTAAAAAGTAATAAAAACAAAATGAATCACAATGATGTTTTCATTATCTAATTTATAAAATGGGTGCTATATAGCTGAAATGTTCAGTTTAATTTGAAGTGAGGTGTCTTATAAAAAGCATGGTATTTCTTTGGTAAATGTGTGCATATATGTTGATTGTTTCTGTTCTGCTGTGGTGGATAATTACATTAGAACCAAGTATAAATATCATAAATAATGTCATAATTTATAGACCTCAGGATAAAAATTTCCCCTGTATTTAAAGGAAGAGAAACCCACCTAATGCTAAAACAGATCGGTCTGAATGCAAGCATGTCATTTTATTTATTTATTTACTTATTTATTTATTTTTGGTCATAGGAGCAGAAAGCTTTAAGCATCTTATAAACAAAATTAGATGGGTATTAAGTGTGATTAGAATATGTGTCTAAAGACATGCTTTTGTCATGTTCACTTTAACTGCTCTATTAAAGAGCACACACCAAATCAGAAAGAAATTATGAAAAACTCTCATTAGTGGATTTCACCCAATTTACTATGGGAAATTTGGTAGCTCCAGAAAGCAGTCCAGGTAGGTTTGAAATAACCAATCACTGGCGGATATTCCTTTGGCTATCTCAAGTCACCTTTCTTTCCAGCTAATGCTGGAATAAATGCTGAGAGTTGCCAACAGGAATTGTCTACACTTAAATACACTAAAAAAGCCACAGTATTAAAAATACTTCACCCATGAATTGCTCACATGGACGCCCTTGCCAGGTGGGAATATTATTTCATAGACTTTACTTCATATGTTTAATGAATTGGGGATTATTTGTGTGTTGGCTATTTGAGTTTCTACTACAGTAAATTTTTTTGTATCTTTTCCTCACTTTTGTTTTTTAAATTAAATTTTGAAGTTTTTTTAATACATCCTATATGCAAATCCTTTGCCTATTTTATATGTTGCAAAAACTGTCTCTGAGTATCTCACTGGCTTATATCATCTCCAGTTACAGGGTTGTCATCATCAGCATCATTTAACGCTACTGCATTAATGCTATTATTCAATGGTACTAGTAACAGTATAATTAAAAAACGTTGCATACTTACAAGGTGTGAGACCTGTTTTAAGTATTTTATGGGTGTTACCTCATTTAGTTCTCACAACGGCTCTATGAAGTAGGTGCTTATTATATCCCCATTTTACAGATCAGGAAACTGAGATACAGAAAGATCTAAGGAAATTAATCAAGATTGTTCAGGCAGCAGTTAACAGACAAGATTTGAACTTAGCAACTCTAATTCCAGAGCACTTATCCTTAGTTAATACACTGTCTCATATACCTTCATCTGTGTGTGTGTGTGTGTGTGTGTGTGTGTGTGTGTGTGTGTTTTACTGGGGATTGAACCTAGTGTTCTACCACTGAGCTCCACCCCCAGCCCTTTTTATTTTTATTTTGAGACAGGGTCTCACTAAGTTTCCCAAGCTGGTCTCCAACTTGTGATCTTCCTGTATCAGCCTCCCAGTATCTGGGATTATAGGCGTGTGCCACCATACCCAGCTTTATGCAATTTCATTGTAATGTAGTATGAATAGTATTACAATCTTCAAATAACTTCACTTCGGCGTATTGTAAATGATATATACTTTTAGAGTTACAGCAGGCTCTATTCCACTTCACTTTGATAGTTGCCATTAGTTTCTACACTGGGTTACGTTTTATGCTAGAATGATGGTTAGGAGAAAAAAGAAAAAGAGTCTCTGCTCTCTAAGAGCTTACCCTGTAGGAGGGAAGTAAACACAATATTGTGTGGTGAGTGTTGTAGAAGGATTCAGCAAAGGATGCTAACTCTCTCTCTCTCTCTCTCTCTCTCTCTCTCTCTCCTTAGTGAGGCCCTCCGCAACTTTGTGAGACCCGGTTTCAAAAATAAAGTATAAAAAATAGGGCCGGGGGTGTAGCACGGAGGTAGAACACCCCTGGGTTCAGTCCCCGGTACCGCAAAAAAAAAAAAAAAGAGAATACACAGCAGGTGGACTCCCTAACATGCAGTCACGTGTGTTCATAGACAACCACATCATAGGAACAATTTCCATTGAAACTTCAGTCCACAAAAATGCCCACTCTATCACATGTGCCAACCTCCCCTCATCTTACATTTTAATTCAGACCCAGGGGTTCTAAGAAATCTCCTTGGTCTGTTTGTTGAGATCTTCTTGGACTCTGATTTGTCCATGTTCATAGGGAATTTTAAACTAGCATTTCTCCATCATGCCATTTACAGTTCGATCAGTACATTATCAATGTCATTATTTAAGTCATTGACCCCCTCGAAATTGACAAGACTCCTAGGATAGCTTTTGCAGAGAACTCTGGGGGCAACACCCAGGCTATTCACCGGCATTCTGAGACTTGTTTATCTGGTTTTTCGTCTGCTCCTAGGACATGGAGGGTGGCGTGGGGGAGGATGTCAGAATAAGGTCATCAGGTCATGACAAGTAACTCAGGTGGCAGAGGAGGGGTAAGGGTGGCAGCTGCTGCAGTAGCCGTTTCTTCTTTCTCCCTTTCCTTCTTCTTTATCCTTTCTCCCCTCAATAAACGCTGCATAATGTCTTCAAGAGATCAATGAAGCTTTAAGTCCTTGTTCGAGTGGAAAATGACAAGATATCACTTAAATGGCTGTCGCCTCAATTTATTCCTCTTGATAATAGAGGAGGTAATGCTGGTCACTAAATGAGAGATTCTACTTCCTAGGTATGTGTTGGAGGGAAGAAAGATTGAGAACGGCAGGTGATTGTGTTTTCTGGTAAACCTTGGCGGCACAGAAGGAGAACATGAGGTCTCTGGGTTTCATATCAGGGCAAGTGTTGCCTTATCTGGATTTTTTCTATGATGTCATTCCAGATTGGTTATTTTTAAGTGCATGAGCACAAACATCTATTTCTTGGCTGCTAGAGTTCTGTCTCACTTCAGCTGCTATTTTAGCAATTGTCCTATAAATGGACAGTGCTGTGATGTCGCAGGTGCGGGAAAGGGAGAGGAGAGCAAGGACCAGCCTGCTGGATGACAGGAGAAGGAGGGCTGTGAGCAGCAGAGCTACCAGGAAAATGAGAGGAGGAACCGGTGGAAACACTGGCCGGTGCTGGGCTCTCTGCCAGTGTGGGGGAAGAGTGAATGAGGATCCTCACAATTATGAGCTATAACAACACATGCAAGTTCCCTACTATTTTCACCAGCTGGGAGCTTGGTTTTCTGCATGTTGCTTTCAGCTAATCCCTGACAGGTCCAACTCTTACCTATTCCCCAGAGCAAGTTACTCTAATAAATGTCTGAGGATCCTGCTGGAGAGGGCTTGGATGAAGATTTTTTTTTTTTTTTGGCGGTACCAGATATTGAACCCAGGGACATTCTACGTCTGGGCTACACCCCCAGCCCTATTTTTTTATTCTTTATTTTGAAACCGGGTCTCACGAAGTTGTGGAGGGCCTCACTAAGTAGCTGAGGCTGGCCAAGAACCCAGATCCTCTGGTCTCAGCCTCCCAAGTACTGGGATTGCAAGCGCGCACCACCACGCCCGGCTTGGATGAAGATTTATAGACTATTCCATGATGCAGTTTCCTGCCTCCAAAAGAACTAGTCCTCGCTTCGATTGGAGGGGTTTGGATCTGTGAACTGGCTTGGATCTAGAAACTGGGTGAGAAGCCATGGCTATCCATTATGTGATGACTCCAGTCAAGTTCTCAGGTCTCAGACCTGGAGTTTTATTATGTTGATCAGAGGTTGAGCACACCATGGTCTATGACCATATCTGGTCTTCCACCTGAGTTTGTATGGCCTGCGAATTAAGAATGAATTTTACAGCCAGGAATGGTGGTGCATGCTTGTAATCCCAGTACTTGGGAGGCTGAGATAGGAAGATCACAGGTTTAAGACCAGCCTCAGGCCGGGTGTGGTGGCGCACGCTTGTAATCCCAGTACTTGGGAGGAGGACACCGGAGGATCCGGGTTTGCGACTAGCCTCAGCTACTTAGGCCCTCCGCAACTTCGCGAGACCTGGTTTCAAAATAAGGTATAAAAATTAGGGCCGGGGGTGTAGCTCGAAGGTAGAATGCCTCTGGGTTCAATCCCTGGTACCACACACACACAAAAAAAGACTAGCCTCAGTAACCTAGTGAGACCACAAAAATTAAAGAGGACTGATGGTGTAGCTCAGAGATAGACTGACCCTGAGTTAAATCCCCAGTAAGGCATACAATGGATTTTACATCTTTAAATGGTGGGGAAAAACAAAAGAAAAACAATATTTGGTGACAAGTGAACATTTTACGAACAGTGTCCATAAATAAAGTTTCACTGGGATACAGCCGTACTCATTTGGTTACTGAGGTCTGCCCTATGCTATTAGGGCAGAACTGAGTGGATACCACAAAGGCCACAGATGTTGCTTTTATCACTTATGTAGTAACAATCAACACACTGCAAATTACAGTGATACAGCTATAACTCAACAGTGTTTTGATTTTTATGCATATTTCTATATTCTATATACCAGTTTATACAATATGACAAGAAAACAAGAGAAAAGTGGATTTTATGTGTGCTCTTAAGACACAGTGAAGCGTGGATTATTTTGTTATCAAATGAAATGGCACAACATTGTGTTTATTATGCAATGATGTCATATAGTTTCCAAGTGGCTCATTTGTTAGCCAAGCGAGTAAGAAAAGAAGTTTACTGATGGTAAGTTAATTAAATCTTGCTTGATCATAGTAGCCGAAGAAATGTGTCCAGAGAAAACAAATTTGTTTAAGATTATTAGCATTTCAGCAAGAACAGTTGCTTGAAGAATTTAGAACAGTGAGAACATCAATAGCCAATTAGAAAACAAGGAGGATGATTTTGAATCGTTTACTTTGGATCTTGATGAGTTGACAGATGTTTATGATACTGCTCAATTGTTTATTCAAGATGTCGATGCCTGACTAGTTGGAAGTAATTGAAGAATTATCCTCCATGACAGGTCTGTGTGGCACAATTGTAGGTCAACCTATGTTCAAAGAAGTTGAGAAAAATAACAATCTGAAGCGGAATCTGCTGTGATGTGTTACAATTGGGGGTGCTAAAAACATATATGGAGCAGAAAAAGGCTTAGAGGGATTTACAAAGCTTTTGAAAAGTGTGAGAATTTTAAAGTTTGTGTTTATTTGTTGAATTATCCTTCAGTAGATACTTGGCGGAAAACACAAGAATCTATCATGTGTTGTTATTAAACCAGTAGAGTCAATGATGAACTTCACTTACTAGTGCAGACTTAATTATTGCCAGTTTCATGAATTTTTGTCAGAAATAGAAACTGAATATCTCACATTTTCCTATCACATTGTTCCATGGTCAGTAACAGTGGTCAATGAGCTGAGGGCTGAGACTAATTTTTTTTTTTCCCTGAAAGGAAAGAACTGTCTTGAACCATTGCTGTCCACATTGCATAGCTGTGGAGATTAGCCTTTGCTACAGACATACTAATGCTTATTAATGAATTCAACCTAAAATTACAAGGCAATTGACACTTACATATGTGAAACTTAACTACAGTAAAATTACTTTGACAATTAATCTTGTTTGCAATTAATGCCCAGCTGCTTTATGCACGTTTTGAGTTGTCAATAGTGAAAAGAAGAAGTGAGATCTCTATTACCACATGAATTTGCAGTGGATACATTCCCAAACACAAACTATGGTTGTAGCATTGTCTTTCAGACTTCAATGCAAGTGCAGAGGAGATGCAGATTTCAAGATCTCCTTAACTGTGCAATTGGGGAACTTCTACTAACCTTCAACTGAAAGTGGTTAATTTGCAATGTGAAGACCTCCTGAAAGGTAAATATACTCATATACTGCATAACAGCATGACAGCCTGTGTATACAATGGTGGTCCCATAAGAGTATAATAAAGCTGAAAAATCCCCATCACCTATTGATGTTGTAGCGGTGATGAAGTCATAGTGCAATGCATTCCTCACATATCTGTGGTGATGTGATGCTGGTGCAGACAAAGTTACTACACTGCTCGTTGCATAAAAGTATAGCACAGCCAGGCCTGGTGTTGCATGCCTGTCATCCCAGTACTTGGGAGGCTGAGACTGGAGGATTGCAGGTTCAAGGCCAGCCTCAGCGACTTAGCAAAACTCTGTTTCAAAGGGTTTTGCTATAAAAAATAGAAAATGGTGCTGGGGGTATAGCTCGGAGTTAGAATACCCCTGTATTCAATCCCCAGTGCCCCCCAAAAATATAGCACATACAACTTTACACATGACATATGATCGATATACACATGATATATATTATATATGATAATGAACAACTATGCTACTGGTTTATATTTCTACTAAACTATGCTTTTTATTGTTATTTTAAAGTGTATTCCTTCTACTTTCAAAAATAAAAAGTATATTCCTTCTATGTATAAAACTAAAAAGCTCACTGTAGAATAATACACTGTGTCATGTGGGTAGCAGCCTCATACATTTTGTGTTTACTGTGTCTCTTCATTGTACCAAGAGGCTACATCAGTGATTGACCTACACCATCCAGGTTTGTGTAAGTGCATATTTTTATGCATCTACTGTTATAAATTTGCACAACCTTACAATTATTTGAGGGTGTAAGCTTTTTATGCCTGGGTCAGACTTTGTTCTTGCCCTTAGGAAGCATGCTGATAATTATGGGCGTAGTGGCAAAAGGCAAAAGTTAGGTTGGGTCGTGAGGAGAAGAGGCATTTCATGATGAGGAAACTGCACCATTACTAAAGTTTAAGAGGAGAAGACCAGTTTTTTCTTTAATATAAGGATAGGCTTCTTTTACTGATAAAGGAGCTTCCATAACTGAGGGCTTTTGGATCCTGAGCTTCTTCTGAATCCACCCAGACGTCCCTATTCCAAGTCTAAGTTTCCTTGTCTTTTCAAATTGATATTTTAACTTCACTTGTGCAACTTGAGACTCGGTAAATTCAACTTCAATTATAATTCTGCAATGTGTACAATTATTTTCAGCATATAGATCAAAGAAAGAAATAAGAGATCCTCTTAGGTCTGACCCGAAAGCTCCCTGGTTATCTATGTATGACTTGAGCTGAGAACTTAGAGATGTGAACTCATCTTCCATAAGTGCTTGGAGTGTTCAAAAGCAGCCCTCCGATTCTCTGGTCCATGTGGTCATCATTTCTGGAATCATCGTTAAGTGCAGTAGCCACCGGTTTCTCCCAAGGCTCTTTCTCTAGTAATAACTTCAAGATCAACCTCAGGTGTATTTACCTGTGATGCTGCTGCATGCCACTGGTTACTAGTATGCTATTCACCCTTGGTAGGAAGCCCACACTGCACTCCAGACCTAGGAGACAAATGAATAGAACTGGAGATCATAATGTGAAGCAAATTAAGCCAGGCATAGAAAGACAAGTATCACAGATTAGGGGGAACATCCGATTTTTTACTCTTAGTGACTTTGGGACTTAGAAGGGACTTAGAAGGGAAGAAGAAGAAATCTTTAGATGGACAAAGAAGGTGACCTAACTGAGGGAGTTGGGAGGGGGGTGGAGGGAAACACACTATAGCACATGATGTACATACACAAACCTATAAGACTCAATCACTATCCAGAGCATGAAAGGGAGGGAAGGAGGAGGGAATAAGGTGGGATTGGAGGGAGGGCTAAATGTGCAATGTGTGCATGTATGATGTTCATACCCTGACATATATCAAAATGTATAACTACAATGCACCAATAAATGAACATAAAAAAAGAAAGACAAGTATCATATGTTTTCCTTCATATGTGGAATTTGGGATGGGGGTAGCATGAAAGTAGCAAGAATACTATTAGAGAAGAGGTAAGGGTTGGGGTAAAGGGGAGGGAAGGGAAAAGGAGGGTAACAGGGTATGATCATGTATGTTGTTTGTATGCATGAAATGCTACAATGAAACCCATTATTCTATGTAATTAAAATACACTTAAAAAAAAGACTGAGGACACAACTAATGCCAGCCCCCAGTTCTCTCTTTCATGGAATTGAACAGTCTGTTTCTTGGGACCATTTCTGCTATACATTTCTGTATAAGCTAGGGTCCAGATAAAAGAAAGAAACCAATCTCATCCTTTTTATAGAGATAATTCAATATAAATAATTATTAACTAGAGAATATGGCAGAATCCCAGAAGTAGCAACTGCAGAAAGCAGCTACCTTTCCCAGGGTTGGGGGAACAAAGCGACGAGCTGAGAGTTACTAAGACTGAGAAGTTTGGAAAAGAGTTCCCATCAATATAAAACTGAGACTTCTGAGAAGGGCATCCTGTAGCTGGCACCGCTGTCTTTGAACTTGGAGGAAGACTCACGGATCTGGGTCCTGTGCCTCCAAGGAAAGGGCACCAGCCTGCTGGGGCATCTGAGGGGCACGAATGTGGGAACACCATGAACTAGAATCATGTTCTGCTACTTAATCTGCTGTCACTGACAAGGTGAGGAAGTGAGCCAGGTGATGCTGGTAAGCAAATGAGAAGGGGCAATTCTCTTCTCACTCTTCAGCCTGCCAGTCTCCCTCTGTTACCCTCATCAGAAGAGCCCACCTTGCAGGGAGCTGGCAAAGCAGAAATGGGGTTTGCAAGTCAGCCCCAGATTCACAAAGTCAAGTACAGAAGCATGAGTTGGAAGCTGGGAAAATAGCTTAATTGTTGGCTCACCAACAAAGCGCACTAGAAGGAAGGCTTAGCCACTTTTCCACTTAGTCCATTTCAAAGACATGGGCAGAGTCAGGACAGTAATTAAGAATGTAGGAGAGGATATATATTTTCCCTAGGAAAGAAAATATTATTGGTTTCCCTATGAAAATGTTTCTGCTTAAAGTAGCCTCTGTGGGGCTACTCATTTATGCTGTGAACATTATTTATTAGCTCATGCATTTATTTAACACGTGTCAGGATGTACCTTCTAGGTTCATGGTGTTTGCTGCCTGGGGATTCTGTAGATGGAAAAGAGAGATCATTTAAAGCTAAGTTGAGTTTTCCACTGTGCCAGTAGCAAATTTATCTGAAGCCAGCCAGGGTCCTAGGCAATTTTCTTTTACCATGGCCTATATTTATCACCAGAAGTCTGTGTAACAGAGATTGGGGAGGGGGGAGAGAGAAAGACGTAAATTAAAAAAATACAAAAACACCCCATTACTTAATCCATTTTCACTATCTCCTGGGGATTTTGGGAGAGGGAAGGAAGTTCAAGTCCCTCTCTTTAGGCACTAACTATATTTAAGGTGAGATTAATCCTCCCACATGGTGTTTGGAATCCATCTCCTTACTCTGCAATCATCTTTCTGCCTCACTGAAGTCTATTTGCATCTCGTTAAGCACACAGAGCAGGGTTCTTTGGGAACATTTCAGAATGATGATGAAGGAAATAGTACGGTCGGCTTGATACACACTCATGGGTCTTCTGCAACAACACTGGAAATCCAAGGGTTGAGAGAAGGGAAGAGAGCTGGCTGTCTTGGTCATGCTGAGGTGTGCTGTGTTTCCCAGTGTTGGGAGTGTTTTAAGAGAGTAGGGAGGGAGGACAGGCCAGATGGACCATGTGATGGGGCCTCTCTTATTCTTCACTTAGGTTAGTTCATAGTGTAAGAGAGAAAATAAAGGAGAAAAGAAGTGCTTTAAAAAAAGAAAGAAAGGAAACAGGGGCACAAGGTCAAGCAGTGCTCACTGCAGAAGGAGATGATTATTGTAATTAGTGGGGATGCATATGGATAATGCCAATTTGTGAAAGCTGTGTGGGTGGAGCACTTTTTCTATTCTTCTCTCCTCCTACAGGCCTCTGGTAACTCAGCTGCTCTTCTCTGTTAACCTGGTTACTACGCTGTCTTTGTGTTCCTACTCAGTGCGTGCACGTGTGTGTGTGTGTGTGTGTGTGTGTGTGTGTGTACATGTTTCTAGGTAACTGTATATATGCCTATGGTAACTAGTTCTGTAACAAGCAAATATTACAAAATTGCCAAAAGGCGTTTTTCATGGAATGCAGTCTAAAATGCAGTGAAGTTCATGGCTGCCTGGGATTAAATGTGAACAAACCCCCTCCCTCCGAGAGATGAGATAGGCTGGTGTTGCCTCAAAATTCACGATTGCACTTACCCGGCCTATCGAAGAATGACTAGATTTTAAAGTTGGAAGGACTTTTAGAAGTCGAATTTTCTAATTTATTATTTTTATAGATGAGAAAATTGAGGTCTAGGCAGGCTAAATTATGCCTCTAAGGTTACCCAGCCAGACAGTAGCAGGGCCAGGATTGACATGGTAACTTTATCGTTGCTCATTGCTTGCTGCACATGACATACATGTGAATAGAACAAGGTAGATTCATTATGTATGAGTTCAGACACATTAGAACATGAAAATATTTAAAAATCTGCAGTTTTTCCACGAACACACGTGGATTCAAAGACTTGGTGAGCTTTTATTCACATATTCTTAGTCAAAAAATATTTGTTATTTGTGGAATATCAAACTATATTCTTGATAACCTCATCTCTTTGATCTTTCTATCACCTGCCTTTCAAAAGCTTCTTTGGGAAACTCTTCAGGATGATGATGAGGGAAATAATATGTTCAGCTTGACACGTGCTCAAGTTCTCTTTGATAACCCTGTCTAAGGAGAGGTTCCCTAGGAGGAAAGGTGGTCTCTGAACTATGAAGAGAAGACCAGGAAACAGAAAATGAACAGAGGGTAAAGGGAGCATAACTATAGGGCCTCAGCAGTGATCTCTGTTCTCTTGCTTGATCTCTTTTGGAAACATTTTTCCACCATGTGTATTCACCATTGACACTTGCTTTCAATTGTTTCTTTTAAAAATAGCAATCATGCCTTAGATGCACGTAATTCTCTTTGACATCAAACAGCCCCTCTTCTTTGTTGGTATTGTTTCTTGTAGAGAACAGCCTCCAGTAATAGGCATGGGCTCATTAGTCATAATTTCTCATCTTTACTCCCTGTTTCTTATTTTCCCATCAGAATCTGTACTGTCAATTATCAAACCATTTATTTTAATGAATGTGGATATTTATTACGGTTTATTTCCATTTGCCTTTGGAAAGAACACTGTCAAAAGTTCTCAGTTCAAGCTCCCACGCAACCACCTCTGAAATGTATGGTTACAACCAAGTCACCCCACTTCTTAGTCTTAGTTTCTTCCTCAGTCAAACTGGGAAACTTATACCTGGTCTTCCATTTCAATGAGATAAAATGGGAGATGTTTGTCATTCTTTGGTAAGGGTGGTAGATGGAATTCAAACCTGGGCCACATGAGTCCCACTCCTGGTTTGCATACTTAGTATAATCCCCTCCCTGCTGGCTCGGAAGAAGTAAATAGCCTTTTTGTGAACTGCCTGTGGACCTGTGGATTAGACAGGGGCCTGAGTGTGGCCTCCAGGAGCTTAGAGAGGTCTCCAGCTGATAGCTAGCAGAAAGTGGAGACCTCAGACATGAAGCGGAACATGAGTGAATTGTGCTATCCCCCAGGGAGCTTGGAAACACCCTTCCCCCCATTGAACTTCTAGATAAGAACACAGCTGAACTGGTACCTGGATGACAGCCTCATGAGACCTGAACAGAAATCCCAGATGAGGCTGTGCCGGAATTCTGACTCACGGGAACTGGGAGAAAACAAATTTGTGTTGCGTTAAGCTGCTAAGTCCATAGTCATTTATTATGCAGTGATATAAAACTAACATTGTTACCCAGGAAAGCACAACAAGAGGTGAAGGGGGAGAAAAGCGGATGTTCTTTCTTCTTGCCACTCTTACACCAGGACAGACTTGGACAATCATATGTGCCCACTTGGAACTTTGAGTGTGGAGGTTGAAACACCAAATCTCAAGGATTATCAGAGGTTAATTCCATGGCCCAGTGGCAACAGGGGCAGATGCCCAGTGGGGACAGGTGCTGAGATGGCTCTCACATCATATGTGACTGTGAATAATAAAAAATAAAAAATAAAAAATATGTGACTGTGGCCTGACTTAGGTCACTCCACGTGGAACTAGGCTCCCTGAGTTCCTGGCTGTTCTCCAGGCTCTGGTGTTCGTGCAAATTCTGTGATCTATTCATTATCCTTCTAGGACATTTATTTCTGCTGCAATTAGCCAGAAATTGCTTCTTTTATTTGTCAACATGAACCTGAATTATTATAGATCAGACGTATAAAAGTGCTTTGTAAACTGTGACAAATACTCTAAATGTACTATCTTAATAGTTTCTCTGCTTTCACTTTCCTTGGTATTCATATGTATGCTCTGGGGCCCTTTCCGAGCTGTTATGATTCTTGGTGTCATTCGCCATGCTGCTGTTCTAATAAATAAATGTACTTTTATTCGAGTAAATAAGTAAGTGGAAATAACATAAAAACCTGTGTAAAAATGAAAAGGTCCATTAGTAGATCACATGAATCAGAACATTGAGAGCCCAGAGAAGGCACCATTTCCCGGGAGTTTGAAGGGACTATTTAAAGTACTTGCCTTCAGTTGAACTCAAAGGTCAAATAGAGAAACCTCTGTTTCTATCTTGAATTGCATATAAAACAAGTGTCTGTTACTGTGGTGTCTCCAGGGAAGATGTTTCCTCGATCAGTCTTTGGAATGAGCCTGGAGTTTCAGGACTGTATGTTCTGATGGGTCCAGGTTCACGTCTTCACTTGCAGTGAGCCAGAAGAAGGGTATGTACGTATCCTCACAGACTTCTTGCATGGGAATAAATGCAATTTCATTTACAGAAAACCCCACTGTAGCCAGCAGCGCCATCTCAGGGACTTCAGGGTTAGGGTAGGAGAGAGGGGCAGAGCTTTTAGAAAAGAACCACCCTGAATTCTTGAAGCTATGCTCTTTGATTTTTATGTTGAAGTTTTGAGGACATAAAAATGCTTGATAGTAGATCTGTTTGTTTTAATTATCTAAACCCAGGGCCATTGGGTCAATTTACATATAACCCATGGGGGTCTAAGAACCCATGGGGGTCTAAGAACCCTTTATATAAAAAAACCTCAGAATATTCAGGGAAAAACAATAAAGATGACTTTCTCAAGCCAGCACATTTGCATCCAGTGTCCAGCAAGGAGAAATAAGGTTTTAATCACTGATCCCTGATGTCTAGTGATGCAGGAAGCCAAAGGCAGTCAGCAGATACGTATTTTCCTGATTACAGGGAGGGTGACAGGAAGAAGAGGAATTAGGCTTTGTCTGGTGCTTTGCTAAATAGCTTCCCCCGCATTATGACATGAGGAGTGCATTTAGGTTCCTAAATAGAGGAAATACTACCAACATGAAGTCAAAAGAGAAAGCTGTAAAAGTGAACAAATACTATCATGTGTCACATAACGTCAACTGCACATGTGACCGTGCTACCATAAGATTATAATGAACCTGAAAAATTCCTATGGCCTACTCATAGCCATTGTGAAGTCTAGAGGAACTCCTTCCTCACGTGTGTGTGTGACACTGGTGTAAACCAACCTACTGTACTACCAGAACATATAAAAGTATAGCACAAGCCGGGCGTGGTGGTGCACGCTTGTAATCCCAGTACTTGGGAGGCGGAGACCAGAGGATCCGGGTTCACAGCCAGCCTCAGCTACTTAGTGAGGCCCTCTGCAACTTCGTGAGACCTGGTTTCAATAAAGGATAAAAAATAGGGCTGGGGGTGTAGCTTGGAGGTAGAACACCCCTGGGTTCATTCCCCGGTACCGCAAAAAAAAAAAAAAAGTATAGCACATACAATTATGTACAACACACCAGACTTGATAATGATAATCAATGACTGTAACTGTGTTATGTTATTTACTACACTATACTTTTATCATTATTTTAGAGTACAGTCCTCCTACTTAGAAAAAGGAAGCGTACTAAAAATAGTATGCCTTATGCCAGCGGCAGCCTATACATCTCATGTTTACCACACCTCTTGACCTTCATGATATTCACATAGCCATCAAATTGCCTAACAGTGCATTTCTCAAAATGTGTTCCCATTGGTCATTAAGTGACAGATGACTATATAGCAACTTTGGGTAGCAATTTACCAGTTATTCTTGGAACAGAAATGGTGAATGTGCCAGAAAGTTACTGTTGGGTGATGGTAGAAGAGGCAGAGTGCATGGGCATAAGCAGCAGCTACAGGAGAGCAGAGCGGTGTCAGGAAACCTGCAGGCCAGCCTCAGCAGCCACAGACCTGGACTGTGGGAGAAGCCTAGAGAAAGAGGGTCTGCAGAGCAGCCCCAGGCCTGGCTATGGGAAGGCCATGTCCTGGAGAAGCCTGCTGCCTTGAGCTTCCATAGGTTGACTCAGCATTAATGGTACATCCCTGAGCTCAGGAGAGGGCAGGGCAGGGCTGGGGTACTTGGGGATGTTGGAGTGCCATGACCTGCATGGGATCATTTGAGTTTTTCTTTTCATAGGCACAGATTAGTTGGAAATCGAGGTTGTGTGTCAATGGATACAGCAGAATCTATCTGACAATCCATCCCTTTTGGTTGGTATGAAGTCAGAAAAGTTGTGCCGGTGTGTCTTAGGTTTGCATTTATGAACATGGCCTGTGATTTAATGAGACGTTATAACTTTTAAAATTTCCTGTAAAAGTGATGCTTCCAGTGAAGGAGTATATAATTGCAGCATCTCAAGGCTCAAAAGATAGCAAGAAAATAGCTAAAGAAAGTTTAAATTATATTCCCTAGTGTACATAAAAATGAATATGGCTATAAGTAAGGCACTTTATGTTTAGAAAAATTGATCAGTTTATACATGTGATCTATTTTGTTCACATTACTGGAAAGTCAGAGCTACTACTTTCAAATTGGAGTCTCAAGGCTCCAGGAGGGAAAATGGACACTGACATTTGCAATTACTTTGACTTATTGCTAGAAACGAATGTGATTGATACCAGGGATTTCTCTAATGGGCATTCTATTTGGTTGCTTTAGTCAGTTGCAGCTGAGAGAAGGGAAATCATGAAGCCTGATTAGAAGCCCTCCTACCTACTGATGAGTGAAAATATAAACAAGAGCTAAACAAGACTTGAACAGGTCAAGAGCAACAACAGCCACTACTACTGTGCTGGGCTTGATTTGCATGATATCTTTTAATCTTCAAAACACGATGGTAGGTATTATTATCCTTATTTTACAAGTTTACCGTAACCTACTTCAGCCCACACAGTAAGTGGTCAGATGATGACGGTGATGATGATGATTGATGATGATGGTGGTGGTGATGACAATAATCATGAGATGTTACCTGGCATCATGCTTTTCCGTTGACAGAACAAATTAAAATAAATGATTGCATTTGAGCCTCACAGTGTGTAGGTGATATCAGGATTGCTATTACCATTTTCATTCTTTGTGTGGGAAAACTTGGACTGAAAACTGACCTAAAAATAACATTAAAGTAATAAGTCAAAATTCCTTCTTCATATCCATTGCAAGTGTACCAACTTTTAGCTATGTGACACTACGCCAGTTACTTAACTTTCATAAGCCTGGTTTCCTTGTATTGACTATTCAGAGTACAAGGAATGAATGTGATGATCATCTTAAGTTGTTTGGTATTGATAGGGCTCAATAAATGCTAGCCGTTTTAATATTATTATTATTATTTTTTTATTTTTATTTGAGTTTCAAGTTTCCTTAGGGTTTTTCCATGGGATTTATTTTATAAACCATCAAAATGACTTAAGGCGATTGTGTCCTTGATACAGCACCATAATCTAATGAAGTGCAAACTGGATTGAAGACGTATTGTTTCCTCGTATCTTTTTAAAAAATAGTTTCTTAATGTATTGACTAAAGAAATACATAGTGATTTCCACGTGCAATTACTGTACAAGACACTGGAGATAAGTCCATGAAGCAAACCTGGTCCCTATTTTCAAAGAGCTTACAATCCAATGGGCAATGTGGCAAGGGCATTTTGATCTATCTAAATATCTAAAGCTATTCCACCTTTAAGTATTTCTCCAAGAGGAAAGAAAACATATATCCACTAAAGGATGTGTATGGCAAAGCTGGTAGTTTCTTTCCTTCCTTCCCTTCTTCCTTCCCTCTTTCCCTCCCTCCCTCCCTCCCTCCCTTCCTTCCTTCCTTTCTTTTTTTCTTTCATGGTACTGGGGATTAAAGTCAGGAGCATTCCACCTCCGAGCTACACTCCCAGCCCTATTTTATTTTGAAATAGGGCCTCACTAAGTTGCTGAGGGTGTTACTATGTTGCTGGGACTGGCCTCAAACCTGCGATCCTCCTGTCTCAGCCTCCCAAGTACTGGGATTATAGGCATGTACCACCTTGCCTGGCTCATAGCAGCATTATTTCTAATGGCTCAAACTGAAATTGAGCAAAAATGTCAACAAGAAAATAAACAGTTTGTGATATATACATACTAAAAGTAATACAAATGATGAAATGTAGATGCAAAGATAAGGGTGAGCTTTAAAAACATCATGCATATGCCAAGGTGAAGGTAGTCAGCTTATGTATATCTTATATGATATAATTTATATGAAATTCTAGATCAGAAACACTGATCTGTAGTGAAAGAAATAAGGACAGCGGTTGCCTGAGTTGGAGGAAGAACTGGGAAGGGTCATGAGGGAACTTTCTGTAATGAGAAGAATATTTAAATGTTTTATATCTTGACAGGGAGAAATAAAAATTTTTCCCAGGATATTATATTTTATATTATTAGAAATAGTGTTTTTGATAGTAGTTTTTTTTAAAATATACTATTCTTTGGATTCTACAAATGGTAGGCCTCCTTCAATCTTCCATTTCTCTTAACTACTCTCTTATGTTTCCCACCTCAAACCTAACTATTAGGCTTTTAGTTCCTGTTTTTTGTATTTCTATTTCTAGAAGTTCTACTCGGTTCTTTTTCATATCTGCTAGGTCACTTTTTTTTTACCCTTTCCTATTTCCTGCAGGTATTTTCAATCTTTATTTCCTTAAACACAGCGATTTTATAACTTGCATCTGATTATTCCCATACCTGAAATCTCTTGGGGTCTCTTTGTAGGATCTATTATTGCTGTGGTTTCTTTCTCGTTGTAACTTAACTTCCGGTGGCTTAGTTGCATTAAGGATATGCTGCTCCTTGTCCAGGAGACATGAGTTTTGGTGATTCTCATGACTTGGGTGGAGGTGCCCTTCTCCAGACAGATTTGCATTCTTCGCCCTGGACAGGTATTTAGGACACTGCCTCTCTGTGTAATCAATTTAAATTAAATTCATGGCTTAAGGTTTCCTGGACAATCCCTAGACTTTGAATGTTAAGATATTAGCTCTAGTAGATCAGCCCCCCTGAGTAGAACTACTCAGGGACAGATTGTGTGCGTGTGTGTGTGTGTGTGTGTGTGTGTGTGTGTGTGGTGTCTGTGCACGTGTGTGCTTTCCTCCTATACTCAGTATTATGGCATCTCTATCTTGGGACTAATGTTGTGAGGGCGTGGGTAGTTTTTACTCTCTGGAGTTTCTCCACTTGGGATTCTCATTTAATATAAGGGGAGATCTAACATTGATCTTCCAACCTGGTGGACTCTGAGCTTTGACTTCTGTTTCTCTTACTTGGAGAGATCGTCAAAACTGTAACCCAGGCCAGGCGTGGTGGCGTACGCTTGTAATCCCAGTACTTTGGGAGGCGGAGACCGGAGGATCCGGGTTCGCGGCCAGCCTCAGCTCTCTCTCTCTCTCTCTCCCTGTCTCTCTCTCTCTTTCTCTCCTTAGTGAGGCCCTCTGCAACTTCGTGAGACCCGGTTTCAAAATAAAGTCTAAAAAAAAATAGGGCCGGGGGCGTAGCGCGGAGGTAGAACACCCCTGCGTTCAATCCCCAGTACCGCAAAACAAACAAACAAACAAACAAAAAACCTGTAACCCTATTCTCCCAGCAGATATTCTTAAGGCAAAGGGATTTGGTTGTTTTTCTTGCCATTCTGGATTCATGGATTCTCTTAAACTTTGGTCTGGTAATTCCTTATTATCTTATCATTTATTTGATGCTCTGAAAGAGATCACAAGTTATTTTAATCTATTAATTTTAGTTGATTTTAGCAGGAGGGTTGGCCCAATTGACTAGCCCTTTATTATTAGAAATGGAGGAAATTTGAAATGTTTTTTTTCACTGTATTTTTTATCATTTCTAAATATAAAAGTAATCCCCCAAATTGATGTTTCACTATGTAAAATTTTTAAAAAAAATCTGCATGGCAAGAAAGAAAATAAATCACAAAGGAAACCAATAGGCTTTCAACAAACAGGGAAAAGTATTTGAAACCAACCAATCAGGAAACTCAAGCACAAGCAAAAGGGTTTTCTCAGTGAAATATAACTCTATATTATTACCAATTGATATGTAAAAAATTACCACAAAACTTAGCAGCCTAGAACAACAAACACTTACTATGTCAGTTTCGGATGAACAGGAATCTGGGAGCAGCTTAGATGTGTGGTCTGGCTCAGGAAACCTCATGAGGTTGTGATGGAGACGTTGGCCGGGGCTGCGGTCATCCTGAGACTCGCCTAGGGCTGAAGGACCACTTCTGAGCTCATCCGTGCAACTGTTGGCGGGAGGCCTCTGTTTCCCACTGACTGCTTTCTGGAGGACTCAGTTCCCCATCGCTTGGCCTTGTCCATGGCAGCTGGCTTTCCCCAGAGTAAGTGATACTGAGAAAACCACCAAGACAGAAATGGAATGCTTTTATAAGCTAATATTGGAAATAGCACACCATCACTTCAGCCATGCTTTATTGTTCACACAGACGTTATAGATATAGAACGGCCCCTTGAAGAGCTCATAAATTGGTGTTTGGAGTTGATGTAATTGAGTCGTGAGGGTTGTAATCCCAGCAGTGGATAAATCCATTGTAATGAATTTATCTGGGTGGTGGCCTGGGCCGGTAGGGTGTGGCTGGAGAAGGTGGGTTCCTGAAGGTCCAGCCTTGGGTATTATATATGGTTCCTCCTCCCCTCACTTGCTGTCTCTGCTTCCAGCCTCCATGATGTGAGGAGCAAAGCCTTGTGCTCTCCCTTTCTCTGCTTCTCATCACCATGCCCTGAGATCCAAGGTCCCTGGCCTCACATGGACTGAACTCAAAACAGTAAGAAAATAAATCTTCTTTCCTCTAAGTGACATGGTCAGTCTTTTAGATTACATAAAAGATTCATAGATTACATGTAAGAATGCTGACTGGAACACAGACTAACAGTGGTGCAGTGTGGGAGGGTACCATGCATCGGTGTGGATTCCAGGAGGTGGGGGCCACCTGGGGCCATCTTAGAGGCTGCCCACCACAAGCTCCCGCAGTTAAAAAAGACAGAGGGAAAAAACCCATTGATAAAAATGAACAAAAGATATTACAAGTGCGTTCATAGAAAACTGGTATAAATATTAAGATATCTTAAATGTAAAAAGGTGTTCAACATCATTCAGAGTAAGAGTAATGTAAGTTAAAACTATATAGATAGATATGCCATTTCTACCCACAAGATCGGTAAAGATAAAACACAAAGTTATAACTCACTGTATTGCCGAGGATTTTGGAAAACCCAGCCTCCTATTTTGTCAGTGATGGTAGACATTGGTAAAAATCTCTCTGAATAGTAATTTGGCAATAGCTCTCAAAAGTAAAAATATACATATCCTTTGATCCAATAATTCCACTTCTAGGAATTTATTCTAAGTATATTGTGGCACATGTACAAAATGATGTCTATATGAAGATAGTTATTGCAGTGGCAACTTGTAATATTGAAAGATTAGAAACCATCTTAATTCCCATCAATAGGGAACTAAGTTTTAATAATGTACATATCATAGAATTATATGCATTTCTTTGAAAAGAATGAAGCTGGCTTCTTTAAACTGATTTAGAATTTTTAGCAACATGTATGTAAAGACATGAAAGCAAGATGCCAAATAGTACATCAATATTTGCGAAAAAATAAGTATATGCTTGTACCTCAACAGAGTATCTCTACAAGTATGACCAGTAGATTGGGACTTGTAGGTGCTCTTGAAGGGAGGTACTGGCTAGGATATAGGGAGATTAGAGAGAATTATTTTTTTTATGCATTCACTGTTGTACATTTTAAATTTCATAGTATGCACATATATTGACCACTATTTCAAGTCTGCTTTCTGTTGCTATAACAGAATACCCAAGACTGGGATATTTATAAATAAATATTTGACTCACAGTTCTGGAGGTTCAAGAGCAAGGCACCAGCATCTACTTGACTTCTGGTGAAGGCCTTATGCTGTGTCACAACATGACAGAGAGAGAAGGGGAAGCAAGTTTGTGCAAAGAGGAGGCTTACATGCAAGAGAGAAAAAGAGAGGTTGACCTGCTGCATAATAACCTACTCCCACAGGAACTAATCCAGTTCCAAGAGACCTAACTCACTCCCAGAAACCTAGGACCATATCACTGATAAGATTATTTATGCATTTGATAAAACAATTAAGTTTTATGAAAACCCTCTCATCTTTAAAAAGTCAAGGCTATTCTTTTCTGTACTCTACCATAAGCTTCTTGCAATTAGCGGTTATATTTTAAGTTCCTTGTATCTCTTACAGTACCTCCTATGATGTCTGACTTGTTGTAAATGCCCAATAAATATTTGTTAGCTGAATGTCTTAAAAGTGAACTTTTAAGACCCATCTAAAAATGGGTTTTTATCTCTACAGAAAATGAATTGGATATTTGCCTAATTGCAGAATATGAGCATCAAAGAAACTTAAAATACAGTATCTCATCATCTTTTTACTCAAGGGTGAGGGGGCACAAGTGGAGAAAAGATGAAGTTCATGCAGCAAATTGCTAATTGGAACAAGGCACAGGAATTTCCAAACACAAGATAATTTGTTTAATGCATCTAAGTAAAGGGAAGAGTCAATTTAGCCACCAGAGGGCTCTCACCTTCACATTTAACAGTAAGCTTAGAACCAGGCATGAGATTAAAAACAAAAACAAAAACAAAACATAGTTGAAGACCAGAAGGAAAGAAAAAACATACATATATATATATATATATATATATATATATGTATAAACATGTATATGTATATATATATTAACATGTATATGAATATATGTATATATCTATGCATATGTATTATATGTATATGTATGTATGCATTTCCCCTCCTCCCCATTACATTTATGCTTCCATTGTAAGGATATCCTGCCAAGTCATCTTGTTACAGGATGAGGGGATTGAAGCTCAGCAGATGTGCTTTAAATACACCATCTCCAAATGTTGCGGAGGGCCTCCTTGTCTTCTGTTCATTCCGATCTGAATGTATCTCTAGTGCTCTGTAACGTAAGGACCGCCTGGAGGCTGTCCCTGCGCGTTGAGTGGGAAGCAGGATGCTACAGTGAGCAGCTTCTCTGCAAGTAAGCTGCTGAAGTTGTTATTTGTTGACATTTTGGTGTTTTCTGAAGACTTGAAGGTTCTAAAACCTAGGATGGTTCGAGTCCAGAGCATTTACAACTTTTTTCCTTCCCTCATTTTTATTCTCTTTGAAATTCAGGGAGTAGATGTCATAATGTGATTCAGGACCCTCTCATCGATGGTGTGAATTCGTGTAGACCATAAGTGAGTTCTCCTGCCGTGAACATCTTCTGACTCCTGGTGTCAACATCGGCTCCTTGGTGCTCTGTAATTTAACACTAAATCTCCCAGGCTCACAAATTATAACCTATAAAGTCCTTCATTGGATTCATAGTGCCTTTGAGTTAAGAGTGCTGACATGAGGCTAAATGTTCTGGGTCCATTATTATTATCATCTATCCTCACAGTAACTCTAACAGAAGTAGGTGCTGCACCCCCAATTTGCATATGAAAGCTCTGCAAGGTTGGATGAGTCACCCAAGATTGTAAGTGCTGTGGAAATGTGACTACTTGGATTTAGAGACCCTGTAAAGCTTGCAGTCTTTCACTCTGACATTTTAGTAGTCCCCATGCTTGGGTTGTACTTTGGGCTTTCTGTCCCCTGGGCTGCCATTCTCTCTACAAGCCATCAGGGCCCTTGGGGCCGTAGCTCATTGGAGCTTTCAGCCAGTATCTAGAGCCACCACAAAGTCCTTTGGGAGCCTGGCTCGATGATGATTGTGCTTTCTCGCCTCTCAGTGCTTTGTCAATGTGCTTCCCTAGCTGGAAAAGCCCAGGCTGCTGGAGCAACCCTTGTGGCTCCTCCACAAGGCTTCTCCCATTGTGTGGTAGGAGAGGAAGGTGGAATCCAGCGCCCCATCATCTGCAGTGTGGGGGGCAGCAATTGGCCCTTGCAGTAATTGTCATGGTTTGGCCATCACTAGTCTTCTCAGTCCCCCTGACAGCCTCTGAATGGGACCTCTGAATATGGGCCACTGGGTCCGTGATTGTGCTCCTTGCTGTGGACGTTATAGATCAATCACTCCCCTTGAGCTCATGTAATCATGGGTCTTGCTCCCAGGAGGAAGGCACAGTGGACTGTGATCAAGAGAGCATGTATTTATGATGGACTTTCCCTGACTCTCCTAGACCTTCTCACCCAGGTCACCTGGTTAGCAACGCCATCCAAGCAGGATGGTAGCATGAGGTTGGTCATAAAGTCTATAGCCATGCATAACTGTGGCCTTTAGCAGCTCATTCAGAAAGCCACACCAAGACCACAGCTTCACGGGCATCATTAGCCACGTGGGAAGAAGTACCAAACACAAACCTGTGTGGTACAGACCAACCTCTTACTGTCGTGTGTGAAATGCTCTCCAAAATTAATTTTCAAAGTAACACTTGAACATTAGGTTTTTTCTTTCCGAAATCTGTTCTACTGAACGGGTTCATCCGAGGGAGGACAGACTGTTGTTTCCTTGATTGGATGATGTGGGATTTCAGGAGACTCTTGAATGAAGACAGGAGGAAAGCGGAAGCTGAGGGATTATTATAGGCTGATGAGTCACAGTGGCTGCAGGAGAACGCTGTGGAGCAGGCGAGGGAGGGAGGCAGGCCTGCGAGGAAAGGGGTGAGGTGGGGGAGCAAAGGCGGAGGAGTGTATGAGTCAGGGCTCCACAGAGAAACAGAACCCATAGGGTGTGTATATGTGTAGAAAGATTTCATTTATGGAGTTGGCTCATGTGCTGATGGAGGCTGGCAGGTCCAACCTCTGCAGGTTAGAGATCCAGGCAAGAGCGTACGTTGCAGTTCAGGTCTGAAGGCCAATCTGCAAGGAGTCTCGGGATTGCTCCAGCAGTCCGGGCTTTTACTGCTAGGGAAACACATTGAGGTCTATTGCAGGCATGAAAAAGCCCAACCAGAAAACTCTGCAGAGGGCTTAGGATCACTCCTGAAGCCTGGCCCCAAACTCTGTCTCAAAGACCCCTCTGCTGCTGCACTCAAGGGACCAGGCAGACAGTCCCGTCACCACATTTGCTGAGTATTAGTGTCGCCCGGCAGTAGCTCCTAAAGGCAGTTAGAATAGAAAGCAGTGGCTCTCCCATGTGATGTGCAAAACACCTGGAAGACTTCAGTTGCTACTATATCCAAGGAAAACTGGAGATTTCTCATATATATAGAATCAAGGTGGTGCCCAACTTTGGTTGCATATTGGAATGATCTGGAAGTTTTTGTTTTTCTTTTTTTGTATGTGTGTGTGGGGGGGTTATTGAACCCGGGGCCATTCTACCTCTGAGCTATACCCCCAGTCCTATTTTATTTATTGAACCTGGGACCATTCTACCTCCAAGCTATACCCCCAGCCCTATTTTACTTTTTGTTTTGAAACAGGGTCTTGCTAAATTGCTGAGGGTCTTGCTACATTGTTAAAGCTGTCCTCAAATTTGTAATCCTTCTGTCTCAGCCTCCCAAATACTGGGATTACAGGCATGCACCACCATGCCCAGCTATAGAAGTGTTTTTAAAACTCCCAGTGCCCAATCCATAGCCCAGATCAATTCATATTCTCTAGAAAAGGGGTCTGGGAAAAAATATTTTTATAAGCTCAGTGATTCCAAATATACAGGCCAGGCTAAATATCTCTTCTATGCACCACCGTCTTTGTCCACAGACTGGGTTACTTATAAAGAGTAGTAGTTTATTTGGTGCACAGATCTGGAGGCTGGGACGTCTAAGAATATGGTGCCAGGATCTGCTCAGCCCCTGTGAGGGCCTTCTTGCTGTGTCTTAACACGGCAGAGGGCATCGCATGGCGAGACAGCAAGCGGGCTAGCTCAGCTCTCTTCCTATTCCTGTAAAGTTACTCATGTCACCACAACAGCCCTACTGTCCTGACCTCTTCTGTCCTGATTACCTCACTATGAGCATATGAAGTTGGGCACTAAGTTTCTAACACATGAACTCCTGAGGGACATATTCAAATTATAACAACTCCTCAAATCTCTTTGCATTTCCTTTTCCCTTTCCAGGTTCCTTTCAATGCCCACCTAACCCTCTCTTATTCTCTCTCTCTCTTTGCAGTGCTAGGGGGTTGAGGTCTGGGGCCTCGCCCATGCTAGGCCAGCACTTTACCCCTGAGCTACACCCCCAGCCCTAACCCACGTTTCTTCCTGTTAAAGTTGCTAGGCTCAGGAAGGAGGGTGTTTCCATAGTCATTTTTCCTGAGCCTGTACACTCCCCACATGGCTTTGGAAGTCTTGAAAGGAGAATACTCAAGGCTTTGACCTCGAGGAGACAGAAAGAAGGATTGTTTTTTCAGATATCATAAATACAGAAGCAAGATTTGGTCTAGGTCATGTGATATATGGGACAGGGGTCAGGAGTCAGAACCAGACAAACCAAACTTTGTCCTGCATTCTTCTTGGGTAATTCTTCATTGGGAAAATCCATCAACCTCACCGAGCCTCAGTTTCTTTATCCTTGGCATTTGGGATAATAATATCTATTTCTTTGAGCTTCAGTGAAGCCTGGAGACAATAGCAAATGGCCATCCTGTAGTGGGCACTCAATAGATAGTATGAAGTATTCCTGGGACAGGCATACGAAGATGAAATTTGGTATTCAGTGACCTGTGACCCTCCACCTCCTCATTTGTTAAATAGGAATAATGTGTTGGGTTGAAGAGTGTCTCCATCTTCCAATATTCATGTTCACCTGGACTCTCAGAAAGTGACTTTATTCGGAAATAGAGTCTTTGCAGATATGATCAGTTGAGGATCCTTAAATGAATCATCTTGGACCTAGGCTGAACCCTATGTCTATCCAATGACTGATGTTTTTGTTAGAGAAAAGAGAGATTTGGACACAGATTCCAGATCCCTTGGAACATAAGGGACAAAGACCTACAAGAAGGAATGCTGCCATGTGATGGTGGAGACGCAGATTGGAATGATGCTGTGATCAGCCAAGGATTACCAGAAGCCACCAGAAGGAAGAATTCTTCCCTACAGCTTTCAGAGGGACCATGGTGTTGCGGATCCTTGACTTCAGACTGCCAGCCTCCGAAAGTGTGAGAGGCTAAACTTGTACCCAGTTTGTAGTACTTTGTTATAGTAATTCTAGGAATCTAAAGCAAATAATAAGAGCTATCCTACTTCTAGGTTGTTGCAACTATAATTAGGTTATTGCAAATTAGATTTAGTAATAAAGTTTTAGTTAAGTATTACTTGGGACTATTTAGATACTGGGTAAGCAACCTAGTGTGATGATAAGCTGTGCTGGGAGTCAAGGCCACTTAGAGGGTCTGTGAGGAGTGATCATGTGAGGGATAAAGTGAGATGGCAGGTGTTGGGTGTAGGAGGGGGCAAAGCAAGTTGCAGTAAGATGGTAAGTCAAAGAGCTGCCCAGCCTGGGCAACTCCATCCACCTACCAGGGAAGAAGGGATGGGTGTCCTTTGATCACTGTAGTGCAAACAGCCCCTGGTAACAAGCATATATCACACTTATACACAAACAATTTAGAGTTTCTTTGGCTCCCATCTTGGGGATCATGCCCAGAGTTGTGCTTTTTTTTTTCTTTTTTTTTTAGCACTGGGGATTGAACCCAGGGGCATTCTCTCTCTGAGCTACAGCCTCAGCCCTTTTAATTTTTTTGTTTTTGAAACAGGGTCTCACTAAGTTGCTGAGACTGTCCTCAAATCTGCGATCCTCCTGTTCTAGCCTCCCAAGTACTGGGATTACAGGTGTGCACCACCATGCCCAACTCAAAGTTGTGCTTTTAATCTCTTCTTCAATAAGTAACTACAAGCTGGGTATGGTGATGTATACCTGTAATCCCGGTACTGGAAGGCTGAGATAGGCGAATTGCAGGTTCACAGCTAGACTCAGCAGTTTAGCAAGGCTCTCAGCAACTTAGTGAGACCCTGTTTCAAATTAAAAAATAAAATAGTACTGGGGTGTAGCTCAGAGATAGAATGCCCCTGGGTTCAAACTTCAATACCAAAATAAATAAATAAATAAATAAATAAAGCAACCACAGAATCAAGGTTCAAGTGAACATTTTCATTAATCTCACTAGAATGAACAAGCACTTCTCCTTCAACATTGCTAATACAATAGTGTCGTGTGTGTGTGTGTGTGTGTGTGTGCGTGTTTGTTCTCTTATCTGTAGTTTGGCTTTCTGAGTTTTTTCCATTACCCATGTTCAACTACTATCCAAAAACATGAAATGGAAAATCCAGAAATAAACACTTCACTGGTTGTAAATGACTGTTCTTATAGTATATTGTTATAATTGTTTTATCTTATTACTATTGTCATTAATCTCTTACTATGCCTAGTTTATACATTAAACTTCATCATAGGAATGTATGTAGAAGAAAAACCTTGTATACATGGGGTCTTTTTCTAGGCACAGTTTCAGGCATCCACTGGAGGTCTTGGAACATATGCCCCTAGACAACAGGGAACCACAGTGCTGCTATGTAAATAATCTCTGTGTTACACACCCAGGGTCCAAAGGCGCACCCAAGTGGGTTTAGAGTTCGTCTGTGAGTCAGAAGGACATTTTGCAACAGTTCTTGCCTTTCTCTTGGTTTGAGGAATACAAAGAAATCCACATTGCTGAGTTGGGAAACCATGATCAAATTGGCAGTCGACCATTTTCTTGGCCTGTTCCTCTTAGTTTGGCGATGTGTGAGGACAATCAAAGGTGTCAAAGGCAGGAAGAGTCTGCAGAGGAAAATGTTGGTGGTGCCAACATGACCTCTTTTACAATACAGAGAATTCTATTTAACCACGCGATTTTAAGAATTGGCAAAGTTGAGTTAATACCTGTACATAAAATGACAACATAATTGCCTTTTACGATGTACTTAGAAAAATTTTCATATGGAATCAAGCATGTCTAGTTTGAGTTTTCAGAATTGCATAGCAGATTCCCAGCAAGGTAAAAGTCATGTGGTATTTGTTTTCCTAACTCCACGTCATCTGACTTCATCATTCAAATCTTAATAAAATTTAGTGTTGAGTGAAAACAATCCCCTGAGTGTAACCAGATCTATCTGCTCAGGCCAGACTTAAGCCTCAGCGGAAGGTCTGTAAGCTCTCGCGGTGGAAGCGGTCATTCTCCCCTTCCTGTCAGCATCTCAGAGGAGCTGAGCTGCCGAGCAGCTGCTAGCAGAGTGAGCTGGAAAACGGGGCTCAGTTCTGCTTTCCCAGAGGCACTGCAGGATGAGAGGATGCAAACAGCCCAGGCAGAGACCACCATCTATCTCCCTTGGCTACAGGATGCAGATGGTCAGAGCCATACACATAGTAGGTGCTTTATAATTATTCGTTGAATAAATGAATGAATTCTGCAGTGCCGTGGACTACAAAGTGGTTCCACTCATTGAATTCAGTTGAATCCAATTATTACTAAAGAAATACATTATTTTTAAATAACACTGTAATTGGATTAGGGAACCGATGCAATGGTCACAACATAGTTTAAATCATGGAAGAGAGAATATAAAGGAGTCTACCCTACTTTTGAAAAATGAACATAGTTTTCCGAAACTTTTGTTTTATTTGTGCTGATGTATACACACTTATGTTGTGTGCATGATTCTACTGAGTTCCAATATAAAATTTATTTCAGATGGTATCTGTCAAGAAAGATTAGATGTTATGCCAGGTGTGGTGGCACACGCTTGTAATCCCAGTACTTTGGGAGGCGGAGACTGGAGGATCCAGGTTCGCGGCCAGCCTCAGCTCTCGCTCTCTCTCTCTCTCTCTCTCTCTCTCTCTACTTAGTGAGGCCCTCCGCAACTTTGTGAGACCCAGTTTCAAAATAAAGTATAAAAAATTAGGGCTGGGGGTATAGCGCGGAGGTAGAACACCCCTGGGTTCAATCCCTGGTATCGCAAAAAAAAAAAGAAAGATTAGATGTTGTTGGTGGAGAGGAGACTATTGGGACATGTGAGTCGGATGGATCTGGGTTTGAATTCTGTACATCACTGAGCCACCATAGCTCATTGAGCATAGTACTTCATTTGGGGCATTGTTCTGGTCCGCATTCTTGCAGCTATAATCTAAAAGATTGATCATGTAACTTAAAGGAAAGAAGATTTATTTTCTTACAGCTTTGTAAGAGTCCATGTGAGGCTGGGGACTGCAGATCTCAGGGAATGGCAGCAGGAGGCGGGGAGAGGAGTAGCACATAGTCTGTGCTCCTCACATCACAGAGACCAGAAGCAAGAAAGGAAGCAGGGGGAGGAGGAACCATACATAATCTCCAAGGATGCACCCCGGGGGACCACCTCCTCCAGCCACAGCCTACCGGCCATTACAATGGATTTATCTGCTGCTGGGATTACAACACTCATAACTGTATCAACCCTGAATATTAATAAATGAGCTCTTTAGGGGACACTTTATATCTAACTATAACAGGCATCAAACGTGTATTTGAAGTCTATAGTATATTATACTCTATACTCTGTCTGCTACTCCAAGGGCTGCAAAATTCAGTTGACTCATCAGCTGCCAACATCACTGGCCAGTCTCGTTTGGGGTACTGAACACATCAGTTAGATCACTCAGGAAGAGGGGGGAGCCGAGACACACACCGGCCTCCTCTTGGCACTTCATGTGGTGAATAGTTGTGAACTAGGTGAGGTTTGCCCTTGGAGTCTGCAGCTGACCCCTTCTGTCCCTGTTCATTTTCTTACAATATCCCCATTTTCATTCTTCCAGGCATGCCCCTTCCCATATTAAAACTCACTTCCAAACCATCAACATCTTTCATTGCTAATTGAACATGCATGAGTTTAAGTCCACAGATCACTTCTCTTGGAAGTAATTACATATTCAAATTATCTCTCCATGTAAAACAGGAAGCTTTATCCCTGACAAAAGATCATTTTTTTTCACATTGACAAAATGGTTGGTGTGGCAATAAGAGCAGAGGCCCTTTCCATGACTCCTGAAGAACCACGGCATTGGAGAAGCTGACGAGGTGATGATGATGTAATAGAGTAGACCAGGCCTTAAGGACAGCACACACCGTCCCTTCGGAAGGGGCGAACAGGCACCTAAAGTAAAAGAAATGCTGACACAAACAAGATTTGTCTTCAGTCTCCCTGACTTGGACCCTAGCATCCCATGGGCTCTCCTTTGGATAACCAGGGCCATCCAACTGTCTGTTTTGGGCTCCACCTGTGTCCTCTCCTGTCCATGCTCTTTCCACTGCCAGGTCCACACAACTATAATTTGATCATCACTGTTAAAGGGATGCTGGTATTGATGATGGGGAGAGTATCTTAAATGAAACAATTGTCTCTAAAGTTGGGGGATCTCAGCTTCTGGGGAAGCCAAAGGTGGAAGATAGTTGGTGATGAAGCCTGTAAGATTAAGAAGCTGCAAGTAATCCTCCAGTCGGTCTGTATTTTCAGTGCTGTCTAGTGGTGCAGAATTAAGCTTTGTTGGGGATAAAGATGGGTAGACATGGTCCTTGGACTCAGGAGTTTGCAATCAGGCAGAGTAGAATAGAGGATCTTAGATGCCAGGCACCAGGCATCCAGCACTTGAAATAATCTAATCATGGTAGATATTATAATCTTATCTTTGTAGATAAAGAACCAAAGCTCAGATAAGGAAACTATTTTCTCTAGGATCAATGTGGATGGAGAATTATGGAGTCAGAATTTGAACTCAGTCTGGTCTGGGTCTGAAGTGGGTATTCTTTCCAGCAGTCCATTCCCCTATAGAAACAGCCACCCAGGGTAGTGTGTACAAAGTGATGGAGAACTGTGTGGAGCTGACATGGACTGTGTGGGAGTTTAGAGAAAGTGGGGAGCCGGATGCCCCAGAGGGGGAAGACAAAGCTTTCTAGGAGAGCTGGGAAGTGGACCTCCCATGAGATCTGCAGCCAGGACACTGGCTTTACTCCCCAGTAGCTGGAAGGTGAAGGGGCTTCCAGGTAGACCGGCGCAAGCACGGCTTGAGAGTGAGAATAACAACGGGCTGGAGGCCAAAAAGCGGGAGGTGGGAGACCTATAGAGGGGATGAAGTATCCTTTCTGGATCACCTTTTTTTTTTTTTATTTTGGTAGTAGGAATTGAACTCAGGGGCATTCTACCTCTGAGCTACACCTCCACCCCTATTTAAAAATTTATTTTTTCTTTTGAAACAGGGTTTCACTAAGTTGCTGAGGGCCTCGCTAAGTTGCCAAGTCTAGCCTCAAACCTGCCATTCCCATCTCAGTCTTCCAAGTCCTGGGATGACAGGCATATGCCACCATGCCGGGTTAAGGGCCACCATCTTTTTGGCCTCATCATGGTTCAGCTGAGAAAGGCAGAGCCAAATGCAGGAGGAGATGTCCTTCTAAGGGGACAGGAGCAAACCGGGCCTCTTCAAAGCCTTACTTGGAGCCCTTGCTGCTGGAGGAGGATGCTCGGGTCACAGCTCCCAGGACTGGGGTCTCTGCATAAGTCCCCCATGCTTGCAGGCCCCTGGGGAGGCAGGAGGGTGAAGGAGCCAGGTGGTTCTTTCCCCTTTTTTGGAATCCTGGCCAGTTTCAATTTACATAGCGCAGCTTAATCCGCAGAAACAGGAGCCACGAGGCAGGTTCTTTCTTCTTTTTTTTTTTTTTTTCCCTCTCCAAGACACGGAAACCTTTATTTTCTCCCTACACCACAAACCGGTGCTGTTAAATAATATTGGATAATTGCACCTGTCGTACTCCCCATATTGTGCCGAGGAAAAATAATTGCTGGTTTTCTGCTTCGCCGTTTAGCTGTGACTCCATCATTTGACTCAGAGCATGTCATTTTCTCCCATTTTAGACTGTGTACAGTCAAACTGTGTGAAAGGACTCCCAGATAGCGGCCCTGCGTGTGTGAGTGGGCGCAGGCCTCATTCAGCAATGATTTCTAATTTATACAGCATTGAAAATCCACAGCTATAAATAAACAGTTCTGACTGGCTTTGCTGCCTACTCAAATGCTTTATTAAAAAAAAAAGCCATCACCAACTGCATGAAAAAGGAAAACAAGACTGTCTGGAGAAGTATTGGGATTTCTTAGTCCTGGGCCTGGGAGGAAGGATGCTCAGCCCGGGGATGGGTGCAGGGCTCAGCCCCGGCCTTGGGGAGTGGGAGGGGGCTGGCCTAGCCACACCTCCGTCGGCCCCCTCAGGCTCCCTCTATGCAGGTACAACTGTTTGGGGTTTTCAGTATATAAAACTAGCTTCCTGTTATGACAAATACTGCAAGCGAGTAGGAGCAGAGGAGATCAAAATAGCTTGGGAAAGACATGACCCTTTGGCGGGGAGGAAGAGGTGAATGTATTGTTTAGGCAGCAAGATAAGTCTTCGACCCAAATTCAAAATTGGTTTCAGATGTGAGATGGAGACTGGGGAACAAAAACACAGGTATGGGCCAGGCCTGGGGTGGTGCTGCTGCCCCTCCCCTGCCTGGTGGGGGGAGTTTCCACCAACTTGGGGTCCCTGGGCCCCTTTTCTTGTCCAGCTTTGTAGGACGTGAATGCATTTCTGTTTTTAATAAAGACTTTTGGATATCAGTTACTGCTTTGCTCTATAATAAAAAGGAAGGAGGATGGCCTCAGGGATCAACTATCTGTGTCAACTTGGATCTCTCATTTCCCTGCTCTGAATGCAGAAGTGTGCTGGAGACAGGCTCTTGACAACCACGGGACTGGCCTCTTCTCTTCCTGACTCTGCATTGGCCACATGTCAGTTGCTTGAAAAGGCCCTGGTGGGAGTGGAGTGTTCATGCCATAGAAATGGGCAAACTCTATCAATCAGGGATTTTTTTTTCCCCAAAGCATTGGCTGTTAAACACTTCTCAGCACACTACCATTAGAAGCTCGGTTTACTCATTATAAAATGAGGACAGGCTGGGCATGGAGGTGCACGCCTGTAATCTCAGTACTTAGGAGGTTGAGACAGGAGGATTGTGGTTTCAAGGACAGCCTCAGCAATTTAGTGAGGCCCTGTTTCAAAATAAAAACTAAAAAAGGGCTGAGGGTGTAGCCTGGAGGTAGAATGCCTCTGAGTTCAATCCCCAGTACTGCAAAAAAAAAAAATTAATAAAATTTAAAAAATGGGGATATAATACAATTTCTACTTGAAAACTTTTGTGAGGCTGAAATGAGTGAGAGTGACTATAAATCACATGATACTATACGCATAATATTTCTGGTATCACCATTTGGTTTCTATTATTGTCATTGTCTAACTGCTAAGGGCCTAACGCAGCCCTACGCAGGAAGCAAACACTATATTTTGATGAGAGTTTAATCAGTGTTCATTATAGGCTTTTCACTCATCCTTTCTTAAGCCACAGCAGTGCAGAGGAAGCAGTTGTGTGCCGATCACGTCTGTGCTCAGTAAGAAATGGTTCTGAAGCCTTTCTGGTGTTGGCATAAAATCGCACGTGGACAGTCATACTGCAATCAAGCTTTAATTTGGCCTTGGGATAGTAACCAAATAAGCCACAAATGGAAATCTGCAGTCTTGTCTCAGCCTGACATTCACTAGGACTCTGAGAAGTATTCAGCCCCAGTCATCTTCGGGGTGTGGAAAATCTGGGCGATCCCCTGCGGGCTTCACGTGTGGGGGATTTCCACTGTGGCAACTGCTTCCGGGCTCCTGCTGAGACCAGGTGCTTGGAGCAGTTAAGAGGCGGCTGCAGGTGTGAGGAAGAGGTGATGTCCCAGCTCCATCCAAAAAGAACTGAGGCGCTTCTTTATAGGATAGCAGGAAAGGAGTAGGGATGGACAGGTTTCTTGGTACCTGCCCCAGCCTTCCCTGGAGATGAATGTCCTATTAAAATATTCTACCCTCTTCCATAACCCTTCAAGGGTTCTTGATGTCCTTTGTCCTTTTTTTTTTGTTGTTGTTGTTGGTAATGGGGGTTGAACCCAGGGGCATTCTACCTCCAAGCTACACCCCCAGTGCTTTTTATTTTTTGTTTTGAAACAGGATCTCATTAGTTGGCTGAGAGTCTCGCTAAATTGCTGAGGCTGGTCTCTAACCTGCAATCCTCCTATCTCAGCCTTCCAAGTACTGGGATTACAGGCATGCGCCACCACACCCAGCGTGGTGTCCATTTTTACCAAATTTCCCCTGCATAATGCTTGGCTGGGAATCCCAAGTACAATAAACTCTGGTGTCCATGTCCTGAGAAGACTCGATCATATTCACCACCACCAGTCACTGGCCATTTGTATTCTTTTTCAAATATGCCTATAAATAAAGACCTGGAGAGAAAAAACACCACTAGGAAAATTCAATCAAGGTTCATGAATCCTGGTTAATCGCCCGATGATCAGTTTTGTTATACCACACACTATCTCAACAAAGTACCTCGCACCAAACCCATCTCAGCAGCACCTATAATTATATTACTTGCCATCCAGATTCTTCCCCAGACTTCATGCACAAGATTTATTTGATGAATTAATCAATATTCAAAGGAAAGAGATTATGACAATGTCATTATGTTCACTGTTCATGCCTGCCCCAAATGTCTGTTCCCCAAGAGGGCAGATTTCCCAATATTTTTATAACTTATTTTCTCATTACCCCACTTAATTTGCTGTCATACCAGGTAGAGAGACAATGTCAGTAGCACCCATCTTCCTACATTTCTAAATCAAGCAAAAAGGTGAGCAATCCATGAAAATAACTAGCTTACTAAAATACTTGTTTTTAGAGAAAGTGGGATTATTGGAAGTTGGGAGATTTGGGAGCTAGAAGCCGTCGTCTTCATTTGGATACTTTCTTTGATGCAGGTAATTTCTCATTTGGGTCCTTATCATCTTTCTCTGTAAAGTGAAGACTTTGGATGATCCAAAGTTCTTCTTTCTCTCTCTTTTCTCTAACACCAGTTTCTGCAAGCTTGTTTGGCCTTTGGCCAGATTTTGACCAGAAACCATCCTCCACAGAGGTCAAAGGTAACAAATTCTGAGACGGCAGGAGTTGCTTTTTGACACGTGCAGTCAACCTTCCAAAGAACCAAGAACCCTCAACTTAAGCACCTTCCTAGCCCTCTTATTACATTTAAATATCACTCTCTGTCCTTTCTACATTCCTATGTTGTTCCATCACCTCCCCCTCACAGAAACGATGATGATGATGATATTAATAATAGATGAGAAAAAACGCTCATGTTTTCTTTCTTCTTGGTTCTTGGAAAATGGCATGCCATCACTTCCTCTTCATATACGGCTGGATCATGTCACCTGTGTAAACGAGAACATAGAGACACCTCAGACTTCCGGATTCCCTGACAAGTATCTTGTGGTGTAGTCACCTGGTGGTGGGAGCCAGAGACACTTTTACTGCAGGCAAGAAAAGTTTTGAAAAACAGCCCCCACTACTGCAGGGCAAGAGACTGCTATCCCACCCCTCCAGTGACACTGTGTGCCTTTATGTCACTCGGCACATGAGGCTGAGCGCTGGAGCTTCTGCTGAGGGTTTGTAGGCTACACGCATCCATGAGCAAACGCTGAGACTTCATAGATGGAGATGAAGAGACCACATCAAATCAGAGCAGAAACAGGAGAGTGGGTGCTTACCTAAAGGGGGCAAATTCTGTGGCCTCTCACCAAATCAATTTATATCAACCCAAGTGGCAAAGTTCTGACATATGGATTCATGGCTTTTTGTTTTGGGTTTTTTTTTTGGTAAACACATTATAGGAGAATTCTTCTATAGGAATTACAGCATTAAATTTCTAGAATGATTTTATTTCAGCCAACAAGTTGGTACTGCCATATCGAATGATCATAAATCTTCACATAAGCTTTGAAACTGATAAAATTTCATTTCTCATTATCGTTCCTGCCTGTTGCTAAATATTATTAATCTTACTTCAAAGACTTTTGTTTCCAGGTATGGTAGCACATGCCTGTAATCCCAGTACTTGAGTAGCTGAGATAGGAGGATTGCAGGTTTGAGGCCATCCTCAGCAACTTAGGAAGGTCCTTAACAACTTAGTGAGACCCTATTTCAAAATAAAAAATGAAACAGGGCTGGGGTGTAGCTCAGAGGTAGAGCAGCCCTGGGTTCAATTCCCAGTAACAAAACCAAAACAACAACAAACCTTTTCTGAACTCTGTGTCTTCTTTTTCTGGAAATTAGACTCCTTGTGGTTCTAGTCTGGTTTCACCACAGCAATCTTCTGCTCCTAATTCCAATCCAAATCTACCCTCCAGGCTCTGCCACCTCCATCAATTCCACCCTTAACAGTAAACATTAAATACTTTCTACTCATTTTATTTTGCTGGAATTCCCCTTCTCAGAGGCTGCAGTGACGGGTGTAACCTCCTAACTACCTTGATTGCCTATGGCCACCATTTCCTGATCACACGGCTCTACGGCCATTCTTGTTTTCATCCCTCTCAACATTATTTAAAGCCACAACTCTCCCTTCTTCTTCTTCTCCTCCTCATCAATCCAGACTATCCCAGCTACTCCAGCGAAGCCTTAGTGTCTATCCAGCTTGCAGGCTTCACATTTCACTTTCACTTAGTTTCCATTTTTGATGTACCCCCCACCCTGAACTAGGTTTTCTCTATGTTACATAGAGTGCATTCGCTTTTCTTCAGTTTGTACTTTCAGCCTTCAATGAATTATTCATCAACTAAATAACAAGCTGATTTCCTCACATTCAGTAGCTTGGTCAATATAAACTTCTTAAATTTGTTCCAGCTGCAGACACTCTGAGGGTCCCTCAAACTCACTTCACCTATGTCTTTATCACCTCCATCTCCTTAAGCCTAACTGCAATCATAACCTGCTTCCTCCTTCAAGCCTAGGTGCCAAGGATTGGAGACTCCCTTCTCTGATTAGGAAGCAGCAGAACATGAAAGCTTAGAGAGAAGCAGAAATGATGGTGTGAAGTTCTGATGGGAGGTCAGAGTCTCCTCCATCCCAAACCAAATAGCCAGGTAGAACACTAAGGAATTCCCACAAACCACTGCTGTGTGATCTCAGTACTGCCCAAGGATCCATCATGACTAAAGGCCTGGTCCCCAGGGTGGCGATGTAGGGAGGTGGGGCCTCATGGGAGGTCCTTAGATCATTGGGGCATGCCTCAGAAGGCAGTTCTCATGGGAATCCTTGGTAGTTGCTATAAATCCTGAGTCTGGCCCCATCCAGCCCTCTCTCCTCTCCTGGTTGTAGATGTAATCACTTGCATTTTCTCTACACACTCTCACCATGGTATGTCAACCATCTGCTGCCCTTAACAGAGGACAGACCAACAAGTCTGCCCAACCTTGACTTTGAGCCTTCAAACCTATGTGATAAGTAAGGTTTTCTCTTTATAAAGCATCTCTGGCATTTCATTATAGAAATGAAAAGCTGACTAATACACTCAGCAATATGTTAGAGAAGGCACCATCGCCAAAGAGTTCTCTATGTTGAGCTCCAAGAAACATTTTATTCTGTAGAGGCTGACATGGTGTGACTATCTCAGAAATTCTGTTTTTCTTTTCACTTTTAGTGAGATGGGGAGGTCATGAGGTAGATCTTCAATTATGAACTTTCCTTGAGCTGAGTAGTTTCTAGGCTTCTTTGAGTCTTTGGAATTTATTTCTATGTTTATGTAGTTCATGGGAACCGTTGACTTAGTAACAGATAATATATCTTACTCAAACCAAATTCATGAAATGAATTTCAAACTCTGATTAGGAAATAATGTTATTTGTTATACTGTTTCTTGATTGAGTGTAGTTTTTCCCAGTAGGAAGTTTGCTAGTTGGCAGCTAGGGATTTAACTCCACCCTTGACTTATTTTAGTTCTTCCTTTATCCATTGTCATGTGTGTCAAGGGCTAGAGAGATTTTAGCCAAATGTTTAATGTTCATCTGACGGCATGGCAAAGAAACCATTCGGTTAATCAATATCACTATGGATATCATATATTAATTATATGCTTTATTGCTCCAATATTCAGAATACAGGATAAATAAAAACATAGTATTTCCAAACACTTGCAACCATGTATCTACAACTACAAAAACTGCTTCTTGAGTTTGAATTGAAAATTTGTAAAGAATATTTGTCAAGTTTCAGTGGGCTGTCTTGGGAAAGGTTAGAAAGCAGATGGCTTGGCAGGGGTATGAGGTTTTGGAGGAATGGGATTTAAACACTGATGTGCTTAAATCCACAGTGTAAAAGTACCAGGAAGGAAGTGGAGATAAGATCTGGAGAGACCCTTGTAGCAGAGGTTGAAGAAGAGGGAAAAATAGTAATCGAGAGCAGATTCCCTTTGAGTTTAGGGAGATGAAGTTAAGAAAGGCAAAAAGGAGTTGCATTTTTGTTATTGAGTAAATATTGCCCTAGCAGGATCATGCTTTTCAAGTACATGTGGAATCATCTCATAATAAAATTATTTCATTGTGAAATATCCGGGATAATATGCAAGACAAATAGACCTTATCAAATTTATTTGTGGATGAAAACAAGGAGGTAGACCAGATGGCCTCTAAGCAGTTTTCAATAATAAACTCTTTTTAAAAACTTGGTTTATGCAAATAATAGTACAATTTTTCTTAAGGAAAATCTCAATGTCATTCTTTCCAAGGTACCATCACAAAGTTAATGGAAATTTTAGCTTAAGATTGTCTTTAGGAGAAAAGGGATCTATGGTCTTGGGCTCTGACAAAAGAAAGCTTGGCCCTTGGCAAGGGTCCTTCAGAAAAGTAAGGGGAGGGATGATGAACCCTGGGCAAGCCAAATGTCTCTCCAGCCATTCCCACATATCAGAGGCATTTTGGCCGAAAGTATTAGTCCTTTTCTGTGTCTGATATCTCTTGTGGGTTGGTTTTCTCTTGAAGGACTTGAGTCCTGGCGTCAGCATCCCTGTGTCCTATCATCAAGAAGAAAGAAAGGAAGAAGCAAGGAAGGTTGGTTGGTTGGTTGGTTGGTTGGTTGGTTGGTTGGGCATTTATGTGGCAAGAAGGGAGGCTCTGATAGGAAGCCCTAATCAGGGTGGAGAAGAATCTGCCTGGAGCATGTCTTGGTGATTGGACATGGTACACTAAGTTCACAGTGATTTGCAGAGCCTGCTTCCCCTGTCTGCTTCATTGTCTTCTATCGCTGTGTGAAATCAATGTTCCACCTAGCTCTGCTCCAAAAGTAAAAATGGAATCTTTCTTGGTAGGTGGCTGATCCTAATCACTAATCCAGTGCAAACAGGACTTGCCTCCCTGGTGCACAGGGCCAGACACCTGCAGCTGTGTGCCCTGGGAGGACTTCTTCATACACAAGTTTCCATTGAATGCTGGTGTCGTTTCCTTCTCTCTTCTTCATACTTACCCACTGACAGTGTACATGAGGAGAGAGGAGGTAAGTAGATATTCATCAACTGTGGCCATGTCCACGGACACCCTCCTCTGTCCAGCAGTGAACGTGGAAGCATACCACATTGCACAAGGTTGCTTTTAGACATAATTTCCTCCGCTGGGAGGAGTCTAGGGTCCTGAGATGGACCGATTCTTGTCCTCAGACCGGCAGCATTGATATCTCTGGGACACACTTTAGAAAGGCAGAGTCCCCAGCTATACTGAAATCTACTGAATCAGAATCTGCATTTTAAAAAAGATCCCCAGGTTTTCTAAGCTCCCCAGTTTAACAAACCTAAGAGGCACATACTGGCTTTTGAGGAACATTGCTCTGTGACAGTGGCTTTTGACCCTGACTGCAAATTAAAATAACTAGGAAGCTAAACAGTACCCACATTAAATCCCTGTCTTGGGAGATGTGGATATAATTGGTCTGGAGTAGGCTTGGAAATTAATATATTAAAATTCCTTTAGTATTTTTATGATGTGAAGCCAAGGTCTACTGTTAAAGGGATACCTGTAGCCAGGTGTGGTGGTGCGTGCTTGTATTCCCAGTACTTGGGAGGCTGAGACAGGAGGATCCAGATTCATAGCCAGCCTCAGCTACTTAGTGAGGCTCTCTGCAACTTAGCAAGACCCTGTTTCAAAATAAAAAATAAAAAATAGGGCTGGGGGTGTAGCTCAGAGGTAAAAGGCCCCTGGGTTCAATCCCCAGTACCACCAAAAACAAAAAAATGAAAAAAAAAAGATAGCTGGCACATTTAAAGGGTTAAGACCATCGGGCCTGGTGGCACACGCCTGTAATCCTAGTACTTGGGAGGTTGAGACTGGAGGATCACAGCAATAATAGAAAGGTCCTCAGCAACTTAGTAAGATCCTGTTTCAAAATAAAAAAGTAAAAGGGGCTGGGTGTGTAGCTCAGAGGTAGAAGGCCGCCGGGTCCCATTCCCCAGTATGAAATAAATAAATACATACATAAACAAAGGGTCAAGACTTACATTTCACCCGTTATCCTTGGCTACTCAGAGCTTATCTGGTGGCTTCCAACCAGGCCACACTCCGTCTCAAGATTTCAGAAACAGAGATTCCAATGCTTCTACCCTCAATTAGCATGACCTATTTCACTGCGAGTTCTTGAGACATGCCCCATCTCTGTCCATTTGCATTTTGTTAGGCGACTATTACTTTTAATTGCCTTCAACTGAGAAACTGGTAATTTGTGCCTAAAGAAGAAGAGGAGGATGGGAATATCCACACAGAGCAGAAAGGTGGTGATTTCTGCCCGGAGAGAATGAAATTAACAGCAATGATGACGAGCTCCGTATGCAAGTTTCTACTCCAGGCACTTGATACTAGGGAGTCATGTAAGGACCTTCATGATCCTTAGAATGATAGGAGTATGGTCTCCACTATGAAGAGAAAAAACTGGAACTCTGAGACCTTAAGTGCTGTACCTAGTCTCACAGTGACAGGGCAGCCTGTCTTAATAAACACCTGTTCAGGATTTAACACATTTATGATCCTATTGTGATGCTATTGGAATCCCGGCAGCCTGGCACCAGAACATTTCCCCTAAACTTACTTCCTCCAATTGCTCACTGAAGCTCTCCTTTGAATTTCTGCTGCCATCCTTCCAGACCACCGAAGGATGAGAGAAGAAAATGTTCCCTTGGATTTGGACCAAATGGGTGGCTACCTGTATATTTCCATAAATCTAGAGACCTGGAAAGGAACTCCCAATTAGTAGAACCAATCGATTGTCCAAACCTAGACAATCCAGACCACAGTAAGGACACTGGCATAGCAGGCATAAACCAGAACCATCCTAGACTAAATGGGCTGTGGTCACCCTGCGGACATGTCAGCCCATCATGGAAGAGTTGAAGTGCAATACCTTCGGTTGCAGGTTTGGTTTGTGGCCAGGTGAGGGATGCACCCCGGCTTTCTTGATTCCTCTTTCAATGGTCTTCCCCCTGGTTTTATATTGCCTTCCCTAACTTGCATCTCTTCTTCAACAACTCTGCAAGCAGCAAACCATGTCATTACCCTCTAGGGTAGTGGATCTGAGGGACAGAAACCCATGGAGGTCTGAAGTAGCATCAGCATGGAAGGAAAATAAGCAAATTGATGCTGCTGGGTACAAATTAAGAAGAAGGTGAGCAAACATCAAGTCAGAGAAAGGGTCACAGAGACCACCAGGTGTCATTCTAAGGACTTGGACTTTATTCTGTGAACTGGGGGAAGCCTCAACATGTCGTAGGTAGAAGAGGACCTGAGGAAATGGATTTGCATAGATCCTTCTGTTTGGTTTTCAGTGATTTAAAAGCATTCACTGCCACTGCAATTTTGAGGGATATAGTTTCTCTTTTAGTTCTTATTCAACTATTTGTAATTAATAAAGACCTGTTCAGGATTTAACACATTTATGATCCTATTGTGATGCTATATAGGACTTTTTACCCATCTCTTCTTAAGAAGTTTAAAATATAGAATGAGGGGAGGGAGACATATAGTCACTTACAATGGTCTCTATCGCCCACATGGATATTAGCATTTGCATGATGTAAATGAGGGCCCATATATGGGTGCTGGCTTATTTGCTCATTGGGATCTAATGGTAGTGAAAAATTGGATATGGTACCTAAACAATGAGGCTTGTTAGGAAGAGCATTGTGATGAAAATAGTGATTTCAAGAATAATAAATAAAAGTGGAAATTATATTAATTCAATGGATGTTTAAAATTCACTGTGGAGTAACAATTTAAACATTAATCATTACTGAACTCAATACAATTGTTTTAAAAAGTTATTGTTCTCAAAGCTTTAAGTAATCACTATTTTCCTACACTTCTTATGTCTGCCAAATTTCAAATGTTTTAATTTTTTTAAATATAGATTTGGGAAAAGGCATCAGAAATTTTTACTCAGAACTTCAATGGACCCCAAAATAGTTAGAATTAGATATCAAGTCATCTGAAATGTCCACACTATTTTTTCTGGATAATTTTCTGTGATATGGAATCCTGATTGGGGGAATAATTCTTAGTATTTTATTTTTAAGTATTTGCTTTCCTAGAGAATATTGCCTTTGAAGTTTTCTTAATCAAATTGTCCAAGAGTAGAAAATGTGACAAACACAAGTTGCATGCTTATTTTTCCGTGGTCTCAGCCTCCCCTCGGAAACACACACTGTGGAGCTAAGCCTTCTGTAACTGTGGACTTTTTGCATACACACAGGCTTGTGTTTCACGGCTGTTCATGCAATGGGCAAAGATGCCATCTTTTTTGTATGCATGTGTATTGGGGATGGAAGCCAGGGGCATTCTACCTCTGGGATACACTCCCAGCCCTATTTTATTCTTTTATTTTGAGACAGGCTCTCACTAAGTTACTGAGGGCCTCACTAAAGTGCTGAGGCTGGCCACGAACCTGTGATCCTCCTGGCTCAGTCTCTCAAGTACTGGAATTATAATTGTGAGCCACCACGCCCGGAGAAGACGCCATCTTTATTTGGATGGAACACAGTGGCATGTGCATGAGCAGTGTGGAGGACCACAGACGATTCTGCCTTCCTAATACACAAAATCAGGGTGGAGTTCCTGTATGTTTTGTTGAGTAGGAAAAAAAAATCGTGGATGTTTTGCAACCCGACTTTCTGGTACCTGTAGTTACTTTTCCAACAAAAACATATTGTGGGGGTGATGTGAGGAGAGGGGAAGCAGGGAGAATAAAGTCTTCCCTTTTAAAATTAACTAGAATTATTCCTTTCTTATGAAGATGCAACATGGTTTTACCCACCTATAATAAGAAAGCTTAGCTTACCAGCATATCCACATTGCCCAAGACCTTGTCTACACGAGAATTCCAATCTCTAGGACAGCATGTGTGATAGTCAGTCTAGGTTGTCAACTTGACCTGATCATGACACACCCAAGATTATGTGATTTTGGGTGTGTAACAGCAGATTAAACAGAAAGCCCTGCCCTGAATGTCGGCAGCAGGATTCTGATAGGTGCGGACTTAGATAAAAGAGGGAGAAGCCGCGTAGAGTGCGAGCGACTTTTTCCAAGGAAAACGCATCTGCTCTTGCCTGAGATCGTCGGCCGCCAGCTTCACCTTTCTCTGAAGAGCTTCTTGATCTTCTCGGCCTCCAGCTCTTGGAACTGAAACTTCACCATCGTTTCTCCGAAGAGCTTCCTGATCTTCACGTCTTGGACTGGGACTGAATTACTGGTTGCTCCGATCCTAAGACTCCAGCTCTTAGACCTTTCGACCAGCTACTGGTTCCTCTGACTCTCCACGTGCAGTCAGAACCTGGGACTACATTGCTTCAAACTGTAAGCCCATCTAATAAATCCCTTTTTTCAAATATACTCATTCTGTGTATTCTGTTAATCTAGAGAACCCCGTCCAATACAGCATGTGATTTTATCTGGGGAATTTTTTTTAAGCTAGAGAAGCAACCTAATAAGAGAGGGTTGGAAGCTCATCTTGGCATGGGCTGCTGAGATGGGACAAGCTAAGAGGGCCACCTGGACTCATTTTCTTCAAAAGAAAAATCTTGACATTTTAACAGCTGTGTCCCTCAAGTCCTCGCTTGGGTAGGGGGAGAACCTGATACCATTTGTTGTTGTTCATGCCTGGAATGATGATACCTTGTTCTCTGGGTCCTGAGCTTTCTAAACAAGATTTAGCTTTCAAGTAGAGTGAGATTTTTTTTTTTGTTTGTGTGGGGTTTGTTTTGGGGTACTGGGGATTGAACCTAGGAACATTCTACCTCTGAGCTACACCCCAGCCCTATTTTTTTTTAATTTAGAACCAGGATTTTGTTAAGTTGCTGAGGGCCTTGCTAAGTTTCTGAGGCTGGCCTTGAACCTGCAATCCTCCTGTCTCAGCCTCCCAAGTACTAGGATTACACATGTGTGCCACCACACCTGGAGAAATTTTACTTTGGGGAGGAGGGGAGACAATTCGATGGTGTCCTTTGAAAGAATATCAACTTGCCTCAGGCTTTTCTTTTGCTACTTTGGTAGGACCTATCTGAATCTTTTGCACAAAGGCATAAAACACTGTTAGCTTTTGTTTGAGTTTAGTTTTTCCTTCGGTTTCTAGAAGGAGCAGAGAAAAGACGGGATAGAAGCATCTCTGTAGCAAGAGAGAAATACACTGACCCCATTTCCAGTGGTTGAGCTTCTCCCCAAGCAGGTAGATGCTGGCACTCAAGACGTAGCTGAGAAAGAAGAAGGCTGCGAGACCCAGAGGGTTGAGTGTTGCAAACACAGGATACACCCACTTTCCTGTCTCAGAGTAGATCCACAGGATCCTGCAAAAGAACAAGTCACGATGGTTAGAACAGTTGACAAAGCAAGCCATTTTCTCCTCAGGAGCAGTGGATCATGGGAGCCTGGGCAGGTGGAAAGTAGCAATGGGAATGTTCATGGATAGCTGAAGTATTCCCACAATTACAGAAGTGAGTCTTTTCTTGGTCAACTTGCTTGATTTCATAAGACATCTAGTTTCATGGGGTGGATGGGGATTTTCCCCCTAATCCATTAAAATTAAATGTTGGTGAAAGAATATGGGAAACAAACAACACATCATTAGCCCCAAAGCGTATGTAAGTACGTGAATAAATGATTCTTCTCCTGGAGATGTGCGGCTTGAGGAAATGTGGGACCTGCTAAGATGGCAGCCATATGTGGGCACTCACCCAAAGAAAAGAGGGTTTGGGTTTTGGTTTTGGTCTTTCTGGTACCCAGAAGTCAGGTCTGCAGCTTTCTGTTAGCTCTCCAAGTCCTTTTGGGATAGGATGGACAGAGGTGGAGTATTACTGCCCTAGTAATACTAGTATGCCTGGGATTTCATTGTTGGCGCTGACTTTAGCTCATGGGTAGAGTGTTAAGCAGGAATGGGTGGATCTACAGGGAGACTCAGATTTTGCTCATGTGAGGATAGAATGTAAGTCATTTCTGTGAGCCAAGAAGAGGAAAAGAAATGCTAGGAGTGAAGCCGTGATAACTAAGTAAAACCTAAAAATGTGGTTTGCTGGAAACCAACTGTACTGGAAGATGCCAAAACCTGCAATAACTTAAAAATTAAATATGGGGAAGATGTTGCATCAGCTACAGTTGGACGGGGTCTAGGGGACGGTGGTGGTGAGAATGAAGAAAACACTTCCACTGACGTTAGGTACATATGTGAAATTACCAATGCCAATCTCAATATCATGTATGAGGAGGCGGAGGGAGTGGGAGGGAGTGGGGGAAAGCTCACCAAGTGCTATGTGCATGTATGTCCTTACCACTATGAACTACATTATGATGTGAGACTACAATGCACGCACACACACACACACACACACACACACACACACACACACATATATATATATTTTTATACATACATACACACACAAAAAGAATACAGAATCTGGACCAGGCTTCTGTGACTCAAATCCTAGCTCTGCCACCTATTAGCTATATTGCCTTCAGTAATTTTGGGGGGGGTACTAGGGATTGAACTCAGGGGCATTCTACCCCTGAGCTACAGCTACACCCCCAGCCCTTTTTTAATATTTTAATTAATTAATTAATTAATTAATTAATTTTGCAGTACTGGGGCTTGAACCTAGGGGCGTTCTACCTCTGAGCTTCACCCCCAGCCCTACTTTATTTTTTATTTTGAAACATAAAGTTGCTGAGGGTCTCACTAAGTTGCTGGGGCTGGCTGGCCTTGAATCTGTGATTCCCCCTTCTCAGCCTCCCAAGTACTGGGATTACAGGTGTGCACCACCACGCCAGGCATGTCCAGTAATTTATTCAACCTTTCTGCTGTAAAGTGGGGATCCAAACAGAATACACCTTAAAAGGCTATTGTAAGAATTAAGGGAGTTAACACATGTTAACTGGGTGGGTATGCTCTATATAAGGTACATAGACCAGTGCAGGCACATTGTAATCATTTATTTGACAAGCGTTCCAGAGCTCCTGTCTCCACAGAGGGATGGCACAGTGGAAGTCTTCTTAGCAACTTTTCTTTGAGTCTGGTGATCTCTTGTAACATTAAGATAAGCTAGGTTATGCTACAAAAACAACATTCAAGTGTGGATATACCAGATTTTCAAAGGAATTCAGACAGAAAAATGAAGTTGTGTGCTTAAACTTTCAGAAACCCGAGTGTGGTTTCTGTCATTTCAAATTCTTTAAGTTTGTTAAATATCTTGTAGAAGAGACAAGGGTTGGTATTCAGGTCCAGGACTAGGATGAGACAGAGGAGCTACCTGAGGGATAAAATTCAAGGGCTCATCTCTGTGCATCAATGGACACAATCAACATTTGTAAAGGCTATTCATGCAATGGAAAAATATTTGCAAATTGTATATCTAATAAGGGGTTAATATTCAGATACATAAATAACTCATATAACTCAACAACAAAAAACTCACTTAAACAACCCAATTGAAAATGGACGAATGACTTGAATAAAATTCTACTGAGAAGATATACAAATGGCCAACAAATACATCAAAATATGCTCAATAACACTAATGAGTGGGGAGATGTAAATCAAACTGCAATGAGATACCACTTCATTTACATACATTATAATAGTCACTATATAAACACACACACACACACACACACACACACATAGTAAGGATGTGGAGAAATTGAGTTCCTTGTGCACCATCAATGGTAATGTAAAATGGTACATCTGCTATGGAAAACTGTATGGTATTTTCTCAAAATATTAAAATAGAATTATCATAGAATCCTGCAATTCCACCTCTGGGTATATACCCAAAAAATTGAAAGCAGGGACTCAGAGATATTTGTACATTCATGTTATTGACCCTGATTTGTCTGCAGCTCTCTGCCAAATAGGGATTCAAGGAACCAGCTTCCTTCTGCCCTCGAGTTCCATCATTCATTCATTCATTCATTCATATTCTCTCTCTCTCTCTCTCTCTCTCTCTCCTGGAGATTGAGCCCAGGCCCTTTCAATGCTAAGTAAGTGCTTTGCCACTGAGCTGCATTCCCAGCCCCTGTACATTCATGTTCAAAGCAACATTATTCAAAGCAGCCCAAGGGTGGAAGCACTTCAAGTATCCACTGATGGATGGATGAATAAATAAAATGTGGCATATACATACATATTAAAGAAGAAAAATCAAACACATGCTACAAGGATGGAGCTTGAGAATATTATGCTACAAGCCAATCACAAAAGGACATACACTGTATAATTTCACCTGTATGAAGAAACAACCGTGTCAAATTCACAGAGACGGAAAATAGAATGGTGATGGTAAGGGACTGCAGGGAGTGTTGTTAAATAGGTTCAGAGTTTCAGTTTGGAAAGAAGAAGAAATTCTGGAGATGGATAAAGTGACAGTTACACAGCAATGAATGTGCCCTTAATGCCATTGGACTATACACTTAAAAATAGTTAAAAAGGTACATTTTATGCTGTGTGTATTTTATCACACACACCACATTAAAAAAAAATTGAAGCAAGCATCAGTCTTAGGACTATGCGAGTGTAGATGGGACACCTGCTCCTCATCCTGGCCCTACTACTATCTCTCTATTCTCCCGAACTCTTGAGATGCTCCTCCCAGACTGGTAATGAGGTTACTATAACAAAAGTAATTATTATCGTTATAATTAATATTGGAATCCTTTAAGATGTGCACCCCAGAGATGCATCATACAAGGATATCCCACAGTGCTCCTTGCCTGCATGGCTGCTTCTCATGACAGAGCAGAGAGGGTTCAAAGGGCAGAGAATGAATATTCCCAAGTAGATGGGACTAGGGTTCCGGGCTTTCAAGGAGATCTGAATACACCCCAAACAGGTTGTACTCATGACTTCACTTTGTTTACCTTATAGACTTGAAATTAGGGCTTCCTAATTCCCATGCACATTTATATAAGATAGTCTACAAATAAGGACACCCCCCCTAGAGGCCTGGAAAATTTCTGTTTACTTCATTTTTGTTCCTTCAGCATAAGGCTTCTGAATGAATGTTCCGGAGGTAAGTTAATGAATTGCGTATTTTCAGAGAAAGTGCCAAGAAAGTTATAGATGTGTTAGCTGACCATGGGGAGAGTCATGGAAACAGAAATAGAGCAAGAGGCAAGAGTACAGCGATTTAATGATGGGCACTCAGCAGAGAGCCAGGGGAGAAGAGAGTCATACCTTCAGTGAGTATCACTTCTTTATGGATTACTTGAATATAGGAAGGAAGGAAAGAATGAAGGAAGGAAGGAAGGAAGGAAGGAAGGAAGGAAGGAAGGAAGGAAGG
>PVJS01007289.1:0-56675 GCA_004027185.1 Glis glis
GAGGGAGGGAGGGAGAGAGAGAGAGAGAGAGAGAGAGAGAGAGAGAATCCATCCCAGGCCAATAATATTATTTCTTCTATACATTTATGGTGGTAAACTGCTTCATGGAGTTCTTCAAGGATTTTAGAGGATAATATTTATAGCTGGGTATGGTGGCACACACCTGTAATCCCAGCACTTGGGAGGCTGAGACAGGAGGATTGTAGGTTCGAGGCCAGCCTTAGCAATTTAGTGAGCGCTTTAGCAACTTAGCAAGACTCTGTTTCAAAATTAAACACAATAAATTAAAAAGGGTTGGGGATATAGCTCAGAGGTAGAATGCTCCTGGGTTCAATCCCCAGTACCAAAAAAAAGACAATATTGATAAGTTTTTGTGTCTGTTTATTCAGAACTGTTCCTTCTGACTTGGATCATGGCTGTATACCATGTAGTAATTGGTTCCTCCAGGGCAGCCCACTACCACCCTCCCCAAAGCAAGGGATCTGTAGGTGAACTAGCCTGTCCAAGTAGGGTCTAGCCTTAGAGTTTTGAAATTGAGAACAGGGTGACTCTTTCTGGTGTAAAGGTGAAAAAATACATACTCAGAAGCTTCTCAAAGGTGGGGTTCTAGGTTGTCAGAGAATCCTGATTTGTAGTAGGAAAGGGCATGAATTAGAGGCAGAGAATTACTCTGGTACTTCCAAGTCTTTGGTTATAGTCATTTCCAGTTTTACCCTTGCCTTCCTTGTTATAGGGGTCAATAAATTGACCTTTTTGCCTAAACTAGCTCAAATTGCATGCCTGCAATTCATATATCAAAGAGTCAGAACTAGCAGAATAGCATACTATTATCCTCAGGAAACCTTAATTCTCACCCTCACACAAATATCATGAATATGATCTTGTTTTGTGTTTCTTCTTAGGACAGGTCTAGGCACCAGGGGTTGAAAAATCAAAGGTTACAATATTCTAAATTCCAAGCTTTTAGTAAATTAGTGATCTTTCTTTTACCTTTTCCCCATATATTTAACTACTAACCCTAACAATGTTTTTTGTACTGGTGATTTAAAAATATAACAGGTGTGGATACTTAAATATGCTAATGTATACTATTGCCAGAGTGTAAAACTGGCACAGTATTTCTAAGTGGTGATTTTTAGTAAGCATCCAAAAGTTTTGTTTATACCCTTGCACCCCTCAGTTCCAGTGCTAGTACTCAATTCCATGGAAACAAATCTGGATGTGAACAAGGATATATGTTCAACTGTACTTATGGTAGCTTAATTTGTAAAGGTGGAAAGTAAAACAATTTAAGAAATATTCAAATCCTGGTTGTTATTTAAATTTCATGCGGCCTTTTAAATAATTTTTAGAAGAATGTTTAATGGTGTAAGAAAACTCTATCTTTCAGCAAAAAATAAAGAGGCCATAAAGCAATAAATAGAATATAATTTTCATTTCTAATACACACACACACACACACACACACACACACACGCACACACACACACACAGTATATGCGTGTGTTTGGTGCTGTATAGCAAAAATACCAATAGTAGTTCTTCCCCTGGCAATGGTATTACTGAAGTATGGAAGATATTGTCATTGACTCTTCTTTCATTCCATTATTCTCCCTACCTCACAACATTTGCAACAGCCATGCGATTTGATGAGACTGGCCTCCACTTGAGTTCTGTGGCTGTTTATCACTGGATCATTATCGACCAGCATGATCCAATCCTCATACTTAACTAGGGCCTAAGCTGTTTGCTACATGGCATTATCTTTGCCTTTAAAAAATTAATTGAAGTTGTACCTATTTAGGGTATGCAGCATGATTTTCTTTCTTTCTTTCTTCCTCTCACCCCCGGTACTGAGGATTGAACCTAGGATTTCTCTACCTCTGAGCTCCACTCCTAGCCCTTTTTCTCTTTTGTTGAGACAGAGTCTTACTAGGTTTCCCAGGCTGGCCTACAGATTTCAATCCTCATGCCTCTATCTCCCAAGTAGTTGAGATTATAGGTATGCACCACCATGTCCAGCATGTGTTTGTATACACACACACACACACACACACACACACACACACACTAAAATGATTAGTACTATCAACCCAAATAACATATCTGTCTCTTACCTTTTTTTTGGGCTGCGTGTGATGAGAACACTTATAATTTACTTTCTTATCAATTTTCAAGTATATAGTATTGTATTTTTCACTCTGGTCTCCATGCTATAGCTTAGATATCTATAACTTACTTATCCTGCAGAACTCAAACTTTGTACTCTCTGATCAACAATTTCCTCACGTCTCCAATATCTTAGCCTATGTGGTTCAGAGGCAGGTATGTAGCTCCACTTGGTGCACTCAGAGGGAATTAAAAGACATTTATTTGATGTTTGGGTGGGAGTCACCCCTTCTTTCTGGACATGAATGAGGAGGCATACAGTCCTAGGTGATGCTGGATGGGATTTTGAGATTGTAGGGGAGGCTAAATTTAAGATGAACTGACACACAGAAGGCAGAGCAGAGAGGTTGAATGAAACCGTGTATCTGGTAACATCCTCAAGTCTTTGAAGCAAAACAGCACTAATGTCTGCCCTAAGTTTGGGATGAGCTAACATATTGCAAATCACTTAAGGTAGATGATATTGAGGCTTTTATTACATGAAGATAAAATAAATGAAACATAAATAACATGGTTTTAATTTTATTCTTTATGTTTTCCAGCAATTTTAAAAGATGTTACATACTGAACACATATTGCTTTTATAATTGGAAAAGATTACTTATTTAGAAAAATTGCCATTTGCTGAAACCCAGCAAGGACCCATTAAGTCAGTGCTTCCCCTCTCCTCACTCTCCCCCTTCTCTATTTCCTTCAATCCTCTTCCCCAAATTCCCACAAGAGCCAGAGAAGCCAACAAAATGTCAAAATTTTGTCACTCCATTAATTAGGAGACTTGAATTGGGTGAGGCACAACCTACATTCTGTGAAATTGATTGGCAAGTGACTGGCAGAGCTACCCTGTAGCTAACGGGGCAGTGACAGAGATGGGATTGATTACTACTGTTTACTGCTATGTGGCTCTCTCTAAAGGCACAGAAACAGGGGAGGATTCACAGAGACACTGACTATCTTACACCGATGAAAGAAGCTCCTGGGCTAGGATCTAGAACACCCTTGCTAATCTGGCAATGAGGTCAAAGGAAGAAGCTCCATGAGCAATGTAGATCCCCAAAGCTAGAAGTAATTGTAACTAGGCACTTACACATCATATCAAGTTGTTTAGAAGGTAAGGCCTGGTGCAGTGGAGAGGTATGGATGAGCCTGTTTAATCCAGGGATGCTTTCTGGGGGAGGTGGGTCTGAGGCAAACAGTGAATGGAAAGAGAGAAGAAGTCCAGAATTCTTTGGAGAAGGTGATTCAGAAATGGAATTGGAGGAAAACAATGGGGCCAAGTGGCCAGACATCTTTAAGATTTCCTGTGAACCCCAGTAATAAACATGCCTTTGGAAGAAGATCATGTGCTGGTAAAATCTGTGTAATGATGGCACCTCTGTCTATTCCCCACACCATATTGCTCTCTGCTTCCAGACTATAGGCGCTATGGGGCTGCCATTAACTAGATGTGAAGTCTTAGACCAGTTACTCAACTTCTTTGCCCGTGAGTTTTCTCATTTGTTAAATGGACTGGGAGTTGAACCAGAGGATCTCCAAGGACCCTTCTAGCTGTCACATTTTTTTCAGATCAACAATTGGTGCATTTATCTGCCCATCTGCACAAATCATCCAATGAGGAGTGCTTGGAAGCCGTGCTTTCTGGAGCCAGCATGGATTCCTGCTGGTGAGAAAGGCTTCCTCCCAGAGTGGCATTCTTGGGAAACAGGGGGCTTTTGAAGTGACTGCTCTCCTTGCAGCTGCTCTGCAGAGGGGAAAAAACCTGGATTTTAAAGAAGCAAATGGTTATCTTTTTTTTTATAAACAAAATTAACTCACAGCTGCAAGCAGCACAATGAAAGCACGTTTTATAATAATCAGATGCTTTTAGGGCCTCCTTCTGCTGCCAGAACTTCAGTCCCCGCTTCTGCAGGCTTCCTTTCAAGGCTGCAGCCTCAGGTGCCAACTGTCCAGGGATGAAGGGGGGCCTTGAGCTGGGGTGTCAGAAAAGAGGCAGAAAGGTTTATGATCTCAGGAACCCTAAAGGCCTTGGCTGTTTGTTTGTTTGTTTGTTCCGTTTTAATTAGGGTGCATTACATATTTTTGAAAGTCATCTGACAGCTAATAGGTTGTTTTGAAAGGGTCGTTTCATTAAAAACTTGAAAAAAATGTTCAGCAATCTTTTAAATCCCATTTAATCAACTGATCTTTATTTTATAATTGTAATGCAATGTGAGCCTATACAGTTGCTGAAAGGTGCTCTAAAAAACCAAGGTCTAAAATTGTTCTAGTTTCTGAATTGCCACTTAATTTCAGTGCACTGATTTTTAGATGAAGATGCAGAATATGTAGAGTGCTGTTTAAAATACCCTGCTCCTCCATGATGTATCTGCATGCAGATTCCTGTATGTTGGTCAGATTGCTGAATTGGCATTGAAAGAAACATGTGCAAGGGAGTTGAATACCTTGAGAAAAGCCTATTAAAATACCTAACATATTGGAGGGGCCATTTTTGTCTAAGGGAATTAAGAATCTTCATCATGAGCTGCTGAAGGCCAGGAATCATGTTGATCATGAGCTGGACAAGAGACCTAAGGACAAGTCCCTTCTGGGCCATCTGTAAATGGTATAAAATTGAGTAAACCTCTTCATCTCCCAGACTTCTTGACTGCTTAGCAGATATAATAGCCGCTTTCTTACCTATTGTCATGAGGACCAAATGGGAAAGAGTATATACGGTGAATATAGTGTCTTCTCATATTAGGAATCTAATCTAGCAAACATTTATTGAGCATCTTGTATATTTTCAATAAGTCCTTCCTTCCTTCCTTCCTTCCTTCCTTCCTTCCTTCCTTCCTTCCTCTCTCCCTCCTTCCCTTCTTCCTTTCTTTCTTTGGATTGAACCCAGGGGCATTCTACCATTGAGTCACACCCCAGCCCTATTTTATCTTTTATTTATTTATTTATTTATTTATTTATTTATTTATTTATTTATTTATTTTTGCGGTACCGGGAATTGAATCCAGGGGTGTTCTACCTCTGCGCTACATCCCTGGCCCTATTTTTTATACTTTATTTTGAAACCGGGTCTCATGAAATTGCAGAGGGCCTCACTAAGGAGAGAGAGAGAGAGAGAAAGAGAGAGAGAGAGAGAGAGAGAGAGCTGAGGCTGGCCGCGAACCCGGATCCTCCAGTCTCTGCCTCCCAAAGTACTGGGATTACAAGCGTGCACCACCATGCCCGGCCTTATCTTTTATTTTTGAAACAGGGTCTTGCCAAGTTGCTGAGAGTATCACTAAACTGCTGAGGCTGGTCTCGAACCTGTGATCCTCCTCTCTCAGCCTCTCAAGTATTGGGATTACAGGTGTGTGCCACTACCCCTGGCTAGGTGTTTTCTTTATTTGAAGGCACAAATTGAGGCATCAAACTCTCAGGAGGATGAATGGGTTTGACATAGTCTGAAGGTTGAAAAAATAGACATAGGACAAATGAAAAGCAGTGTTGGGTTGGAAAACAGGCCTTTTTACTCCAAACTTGAAAATATCACTAAGTTCAAAAAAGCTTTTATATAAATTAAGGGATGTTCAATACTTACAGACTTTAAAGAAAAACTAGTAAAAAAAAATTGAAATCAATCTAACCCCTTGAGATTGCTGTTCTCAAGGCCAACTGATCTTTCCACCAGAGTCAGAAACCAGATATGATTGAAAGACAGCTTCTTTGTTCCCATTATAATTAATAATGACAATGCTGTCTTATACTGGATTTTGAAAATAAACAATTATTACCATAATTAAGAGTATTGAGTAGAACCCCATGATGCTGTTAGGGCTTGCACCTGTCTTTCTTTAATCTGAGAATTATAATAGCAATGATAATAATGATGAACACTGTCCTAAGCCCTCTCTATATAATAACTCATTAATACTTAAGTACTCATAACAACATTTATGGTAGTTACCATTCCAAGTTCCCTTTTAAAAACGAGGAAACGGATGCAAAGAGGTTAAAATGACATTTCCAAGGTCACACATGTTTATATTACAGGGAGAGTTTGAAGTCAGGTGGTTGGTTCCCACTTGACCTAGGCATTACAGGATCATTTTCTTAACTAGTTTTCACAAGTTATCTTGAAACACAGTAAGCAACCTTACATATCTAAAACATTGGCTCTATATTATAATTTGGAAAAAATGTTTGCCTTGAAGTTTGCCGTGTTGTTCACAATTGGTATTTAGAAGAAGGTATACTTAGGAGTTTAATGTATTTCTCACTAAGCATATAGGCTTTCAGGCACAATATTTTTATTCTCATTTAGGTATTGGGTTCTTTGTAAGTCTGAGGTAAGTCCATCATGTCGCATGTCAGCCCAATGTGAATCAAAAATCTATCCATGAATACACCTATTCAATTGTGAGCAGTGTACAAGGTATGATTTCAAGAAAATAATAAGAGTTTCTCTTTGACAAACATTCAATTCTGCATTGTAGGAACTCTGGTGCTAATGAGGCACATCACATAATACTTAGAGGAACAAAAAGAACCAGAGGATCAGGAAAAACATGCCTAGGTATACCAGTAGCATAATCCATCAGACCATTCTTTCCCTTCATATCTTTCAAATCCACTTCCATTACCCAGGCTCTGTCCTTCGCTGCCCAGTCTCAAATTGTCTCTGTTCACATTCTCATGTCTGTAATCCAAAAAGCCTGACCACACAACTTAGAGGAAGGAAGATTTATTTGCTCACGGTTTTTTGGAGATCTTAGAGTTTAGTCTATGTCGTGCCGGGTCTTTGGAGCTCAGGGCATGGCAGTGGGAAATAGAAAGAGAGAAAGAGAACAAGGCTCTACTCTCGCATCATGAAGACCAGAAGCAAGAGAGTCGGCAAAGGGATTCAAAGACAAAAGCACAATCCCTAAGGTCACACCCCCAGGAACCCACCTTTTCCAGCCATACCCCACCACCCAGAAAATCCATCACAATGGATTTATCTACTGATGAGATTATAACCCTCATGACTTAATGACATCAACTCTGAACATTAAAACATGAGCTCTTCAGGGGATATCCTATATCTGACCATAACACAAATCAAATTCTTCTCCCTTTTTCCTGTAGTTGCAGTGACTTCTACTTTGTTTTTCTTTCCCCCAAACCTCCCCTTCCTTTCTGCTTTTTATACCTTCTCCAGGTGGCTTTTCTGAAACAGAAAACTCACCCCATCTCTGCCCTTCTGCTCAGAACCCCCACTGACCCTTCACCACCGCACATGCTTTAGGATGCCGTAGAAAGCCCTCTGCAAAGTCCCCTGACTACATGCCCAGCTTCTTCTCCCCTGCTTTATTTCCCTTTGAGCATCATTCCTTTGGACAGGTAGAATGCCTTTTTGCTCTTGTCTTCTGGGAGAAATACAGTGATTTCTTTCAGATTGAATTTAACCATCACTTCCTCATTGAAATCCTCCCTTGGCCACCTTCCTCCTCTTTCCATAGGCAGAAATGATCCTCTCACTTCTGCACCTCTACAACGCTTTCTACCGACCTTTACTACTGCCATCTTTGTGGTTTTTTATAATTCTTTGGCTACATGTCAATCTTCCAGACCACAGGAAGGGCTCTGTAAGGTAGGGCCTCTGTCTTCATCCCTCAATCTACAGTATCTACTACAGTGCCTGGCACAGAGAAGGTGTTCCATGAATGATCACACATTGATGATTGACTGGAAAAAGTAATGGCAATTTTATCATGTTGCTTGAGTAAAGGGCACATTTTTCAAGTTTTCTCTAAGTTTCTTTAATGAATTTCAGAGTCACTTTGGTCGGTGTAGAGAATACAACATGGAGTATCTAGCGGTGAGTCTGGGGTAGCTCCCAACTGTCAGTAATTGGCCTTGTGTCTTGGAAAAACTCCTTAACCTCTCAGTGATTCAGCATATTCCTCCAAAATATGAACACAGAGATATCTAAACACCCAGGTTACCTCAGGGTCAAGTAAAAATAATTCATGGTCAAAATGCTTTTGAAAAACACAAATGATAAAACATTTTGGCAAAGCTTCTCATGAGCAGACCTCTCACATCTAATTCCGTGTCAGGGAAGCACAGTGTATACATGTCTCCCCACTTCTTAGTATCTCCTGGACCTCTGCATGTTCTTAATTTAGTTGCTCTGGGTCATTGAAGAGAGTCGAGACAGTTATATTTAGTAAATCATTATATTCAAAAGCAGAACCTGGAATTATAAAGAGATTCTTAGGAAATCGAGTATACATTTAGTTCAAAAAGAGTATGCCTGTATTAGACCATCAAAAGTCAGAGGCATAATTTGAAATGATGAACGTATCCATTTTAAGTTACACATTACTTTGCATAGTTAATATCACTGTAATTAGTCATAGTTCCTATAATTTATTGAAAAAGATGCTCATCCCCTCTAGTGTACTACAGTGATGAATGTTGGGAGAGCAACTTTGGAAGCTGGAATCAAGAAAATGAGTAGCAGTTGGAGAATTAGCATGTAAATCAATAATACCCTTTCTTCTTCATTCTGAAACCAGGATTTTCATGACACACTGCACCATCAGAGAGCTCCCACAAGTTAGAGCTGTCACCACGTCCCACAGAACCAGGCAGGCCACTTCTACTGTAGGAAATGTTTAAAATCCTCTCAAACATTTGAGTAAATCTCCAGTAAATATTTAAACTCTGTATAACTAGTCACAAATAAATTAAGCTGATTTTATGCAGTCTCTCTAATTAGAAGGGCACAGCATTTGTTGAAACGTGATTAGTATTATTCATTAAGCAAAAAATTCTCATTTGTATCTTATTATCACTATTCTGCATAAACCAACACAATTTGTCATGAACTCCCTCATTTGCTGTATCCTCAAAGAGCAGATTATGCTTATTTTTCATTTGGACAGTGGGAAATCAAGCCAGGTGTTTGGCAGCACCGGAGTGTTCAGGTGTAACTGTGCCAGTGATAGCACATTACGAGCAGCATGGATGAAGAATGAGGCATGGAGAATCTGGGGACTGAGGTGCCTTGAGGCCCATCTCTTCCCAGCGCCCCTGCTGATGAGACAGGTGTTGGACTGGGCTGCTGGGAGGGGAGGGGGGACTGGAAAAGAAACTTTTTTGTGCAGTCAGATCTTTTGCCTTCCATCAGATCCTGAAAACACTCGCTGGAATTCCTCCTGCCTACGCGCGGTGGGCATGTGCAATGGGAAACTTCACAGCAGGACCTTGGCTTGAAATATTTCCAGAGCATAAAAACCCAGCCCCGTGATTTGTCTAGAGCTGTCTGTCTGTCTAGACACATAAGCACAGTACTTATTTGCCTTTTCAGACTTACAGATATTGACAGGTAAGACAAAGATGATGTTATATGATCTGGATGAATAGGGACCATGGGCTGCTTTTCCTCCTAAACAATCTATTCTTTTTTGTCTTGAAAATCTTTGTTCTGTAACTCAGGTGAGAGACTCCATTAGGGCTTGTGGCTGTAGCTGCTTTATGATTCTAGCAGAAATAGAGATGTAAATACTGCAGGGTCTATAAAATACTGGAATGATGATAGGAAATTATTTTTTGAGGAAGTGATACTCTTAAATATGCTACTTTAGATCTTGTCTCTTCTTTTGAAACTTTAGAGCCAGGAATGGTTGTGTACTGCTACTTGACCCCCATGCATGGCAGTTTCTTTTTTTGTCTATTTCCTTTTGCTATTTCATCATCTCTCGTTTCCACAAACATCTGTTTGTCCAAGGGTTTTCCCCCCAACTACTTCTGATATGGTTGGTTTTTCTGAGACATCAAGTATAAAGAATAATATGTACATTATATATATTTACAACATATATGATAAAATATAATACCTGTATTATATATTTATATTATACACATGTATTATATAATATGGTAAAAATATACACATATATTTTATTGTGGGGAAATTCTGGATTTCTAACAAGAAAATATTGTTAAGAATGGGGATATTTTCTTAAAAATACACACAGCACAGGGGTGGGGTATGATGGTGGTCTTCAAATATCGACCAGATGTTCAAAATCAGACTAGCACTGTGGTCTGGCTGCAAAATCCTCCCTAACGCAAGAAGGAGGAAGACATAGAGAGGCAGGTTATAGCTCAGCAGAGGAAGTGCTCCATAGACAGAGCTTTCCAGACATGCAATAGAGTGGTTGATGCAGTGGTGAGCTCCCCATCACTGGAAGCAGTCAAATAGAATTTGTAATGAAAGCTTGAACTAGAGGAGTTCCAAGTTCCTTTCCATCATAAATATTTTATTATCTCTTAAAAAAAATCCATGCTCAACTGCCTCCAACAAGCAAACTGGGAGAATTCCCATGATGCTCGAATACAATAGAATTTCAGACAGAATGTTCAGGAATCTCAAGCTCCTGCCCTTCTCTGCCTGATATTTTTTCAAGCCTGCACTGCAGGCTACTCACTACTACATTACCTAGAAAATGCTGTCTTAACACCTGTTGGGCTGGTCATGATGAGAGGCCAGCATTATGCCTGGTGCTTAGGACTCTAGTTTCTGGGTACCTGATCAAGATTTCAGATGGAACCCTGACTAATAGACTCAAGGCGCCCTGTTCACTGCTGCGTGGCCAACACACAATGATAAAGAAGTTAATGGTGCATCTAGAAGTCATCCTTTCATTTCACCCCATTTTCCTTGTCTTCTCCATGAACAAAGACTTACCCAAACACAGGCTTTGGGAATTAGATTTTTGGATATAGATAGTTTATCTACTTTGTAGAATTTTATAAAGTTAAGAGACATTAACTAAAGGTTCCTGAGATAGGGACTCTCAGTGTGAGGTGGAATTAATTACAAGTTAAAGGGACAAATATATTATCTTGCCAAATAGGAAAGTAGTGGGAACTTAGCTCATTGGACATCTAGAGTAAAAAAATCATAAAATTTTTGGATGGAGTTTCTTAAATTGTAGTAGAGACCACCTACTTATTGAAATGCATATTCCTGGGCCCAGCACCAAACCTATTATGTTATATTTTTATTGTTGTGTAACAAATTTCCACTAACTTAGCAGAATAAAGTAACTTCTATTTATTATCCCATGGTTCTGAATGTCAGAAGTCCAGGTGGGCTTGGCTGGGTTCTCTTCTCAGAGTTACACGAGGCCAAAATCAGTGTCTCCCGAGGCCACAGTCTTATCCGAAGGCTCTGGGGGGGAAATGCGATGCCAAGCTCATTCGGGTTGTTGGCAAAATGCAGTCCTTGCTGTCTGTCACTTGGAGGCTGCTCTCTGCTCCTGGAGGCTACCCACTTCCTTCCCATATGGCCCTCTCCATCTTTAACCCAGCAAAGGCATTTGGAGTCCTCACTCTTGGAAGCTCTCGGAATTCTTCTGCTGTCATATATCAGAGAAAACGCTGTGTGTTTAAAGGCTTTATATACTCAGATTAGATCTGCCCAGATGAGTTAAGTTACTCTGTGATGTCTTCACTTGAGATTTTAATGATGTCTACAATGTCCTTTCACAGCAGCACCTGGGTTAGTGTTTGCCCAAATAGACAGGGGTCTCAGGGGTCCACCTTTAGAATTTTGCCTCTCACACCCACTAAGTCTGAGTTGCTTTAGTGCAGCCAATGAAACCTGCCTTCTTAACAAAACTCTTAACATCACTTAATAAAAGTGATTCTAATGAAGAATAACTTTTGAGAACTACCGGCTTTGCAGGATAACAAGAGAAGCTGGGATGTTGGGTATTAAATGATGGTGCAGAAAATAGCTGTTTTGAGTGTTCCCAGTGAGGGAGTGCTGAAGACTGGAGATGCTATGGATCACAGGGAAGTTCATGGAGAACCAGAGCCTGAGCTGAGTCTGGAAGGAAGCAGGACATTTGGGAAGGAGCAGGACAGGCTTCTCAGGCAGGGCAGGGAGTCAAGTATGGGAAAACATGTAACTGGCCTTTCAGTGGACCATGAACTTGAGTCTGGCTGAAGTGGAGGTGTGGAGTTGTGATTTGGGGGAGAAGGTGTGAGGATTGAGTTATATAGTGTAGTACCTTGCTTGCCAGCCTAAGGAATTTAAATAAAAAGAAGACCTTTTCAAGAAGAATAATGTTTAAAAAGTAATGCATTTTCATTCCCATGATCCCATTTGGTCACTGAATTTCCACACAATTGAAAATTATGTATAGTTGGATTCTCTTTCAGCAAAGTCAAGATATTGGTTATTATCCAATGATAGACAAACATTTTTATTTATTTGCGGGGATGAGCAAGGAAAGGTTTTCAAGGTGTAATAAACGAACTGGGAAAGGAGAAGAGAACCCCTGTTTATTCTCTGATTGAGGGAGAGAGGGTGATGCTATGGGTCTCTTTTAGAAGCACCTTTCTGCATATTCTAATCTCTAAAATGCTCTCCACTCACCATCCTTCAAAGCATATACTCTAAACACGCTAGATCACGCTGGGTGTGGTGGTACACACTTGTAATCCCAGTACTTGGGAGGTTGAGACAGGAGGATTGCAGGTTTGCGGCCAGCCTCAGCTACTTAGTGAGGCCCTCTGCAATTTAGCAAGACCCTGTTTCAAAATAAAGAATAAAAAATAGGACTGGGGGTATAGCTCAGAGGTAGAATGCCCCAGGGCTCAATCCCCAGTATATAACAAAATAAAACTCTAGATCTTAATGGGTAGTAGGAAGGGGGGAGACCATTAGACATCTTACAGTTGTTAGAACTGAAAGCTGAGAGTCAGCAGTTCTGTAGCTGGAAGCAGAAGGTGGATACCTTGGAGCCAGGTTTGGTGGCTGTGCATCCCAGATGAAGGCCGCAGATGCAGGAGGGTATCATCTGACAAGCAGATGGATGACAGAGTGGGTGCACTGGAGAGTGTTGTTAATTTAATGACTCTAGACAATGCTCCTTTAAAATTGAAAGCAAGTGACTGGGAAACAGCCAGCAAAGCTGTAACTGATGAATTTCTGGCCTCCTGGTAGATGTAGATGGGAGAAAGAGAAGGGACGTATGTGGTTCTGCATTCCGAAAAACTCAAATTGCTTCTCTCAGAAAGAAGCAGCATAGCCTTTTCTCAGTGGAACTTATCAAGGTTCAAATCAAAGTCTCCACCCAGGAAGGTGGAGGCTCATCTTATTTCAGTGACAATTGCAAAACCTATGTTTAAAATGCTAAGTTAATTATAGAAAGATTATCTAACCTTTCCTTCCTACCACTGATGTGGGGAAATTCTGAATTTCTAAACCATGGAACCACATAATTTAGCCTTTAGTTACACTTTACTTAGAATCATAGGCAGTAGCAGGCCTTTGAGCCCTCAGAGATCATCTAATTCTATCACCTTTTAAGTTATTATTGTACTTATTTAACCATCAAAAATAACTTTACTATATTAATGAGGTTCTAGGGGTGTGAAAATGAACTGAACATGGTGGTGTCTTCAAGGAGCTCCACTCTGCTCTAGGAAACAAACAGCAGAGGGGGGTCCTACAGAGAGCCGACGCGACGCTCCACTTCCCCAGCAAGGAGATTCAGATGGTGAGAAGGGCAGGTCACCACTCCACCCCTTCATCAGTGACCATGGGGCCCAGCAGGGGGATGAGGCTTAACCCCCACTTGGACTCAAGGTGGTGAAAGTGGGGGGTAGTCAGCTCTAAGTTTCTGCCTTGCCTTTGCCAGGGGGCACAGTGGGGAGCAGGAATGAGCCTACACCCCAACTCAAAGGCAATGAGGACGTGAGCCTGCTCTGGTTTAACCAGGAAGGTGTTTTAGGGCTGAAGGGAAGCTGAACCTCCACTTCACCCATTTGAAGGGAGGCACTGTGAGTCATTGTTCCACTTTTGCCTGGGTGATGTCAGCAGGGTCCCGCAGGGAGCCAGACAGCACTCCCATCGGACCCTTACACTTAGCTCAACAGGGGAGGCTGTCTACAAAAAAGGTCAAATGGGATCAAGAATTCATGACTTTAATATCCAACATGCCTGGATACAATAACAAAGTCACTCATCACAACGTGAATAAGGAGTGATAATCAGCAAACACAAACACCAAGATGAATCAGATGTTGGAATTATCTGACATGAATTCCAAAATAACCATCACAAAAGTGCTTCAATGAGCAATTACAATTCCCTTGAAACAAATGAAAACCTCAATAAAAAAGAAGCTATAAAAAGAATAAAATGAAAATTATAGAACTGATAATTATTTTTTAAAAGTGAAATTCTCACGTGGATGGGCTTAGTATTAGAGATGATGGAGGACAGAATCAGTGAACCTGAGGATAAAGCACTGGAGTTTACACATTCTGAACAATGGTGAGAAAATAGACGAAGGAAAACAAAGGAGAAGAGAGGAGAGGACAGGAGTGAGTGAGAGTGAGAGCAAGAGAGAGACTGAAAAATATTTGAAGAAATAATATCTGAAAACTTCCTGAATTTGGTGAAAGACATCATAAAACTATACATTCAAGAAGCTGAGCAAATTCTAAATGATATAAACTCAAAGAAATCCATACCATGAACATATTAGCTAAACTTTTGAAAATTAAATTCAAAGAAAACTCTTGAAAGCAGCCAGAGCAGAAGGCCGAAAGCAATTCAAGTGACAGAAAAATCTCTCATTTGAAACCAAGAAAGCCAGAGGGAAGTGGCACAAAATGTTTCAAGTGCTGAAAGGAAAAAAAGTCAACTTAGAATTTGATATCCAGCAAAAATATCCTTCAGGAATAAAGAGGTAATCAATACATTCTCAAAGGAAAACTAAAAAATTTTTCACTAGCAAACCTACTCTTAAAGAATAGGTAAAAGAAGTTCTCTAAACAAAACAAAACAAAAAAATGAAAACAGAAGACAGTTTGAAACTCAACCAAGGAAAGAATATCAGAATGGGTAAAGATTGGAGTAAATATAATGGACTGTTCTCATGAATTTCTTAAACTATATTTGATGGTTGAAGGAAAAATCATTATACCATTTGATGAGGTACTTACTGTGTGTAAAGGAAATACTAAAGAAAATTAAGTTGAAAACGTGAAGAAGATAAAGGAACCAAAACAAATAAGATTTCTATACCTCACTTGAAATCATAAAAAATTGCAACTAGTAAACTGGTAAATTATAGTCTGGAATAAAAAAAATTGCTTTTCCTAAAACTGGAAATCTACTCATCAACACAAACACCCTCAGTGGATGTAATTAGTAAGAAATATAATTTTATTGTTTTAACAACAACAATGTTCTGGAACAACCTGGTCCTAGTGTATCAGAACTGGTCTCAAGTTATCATGAGACCAAAGAGAGAGGCTGTCTGATATAGGATTGAGCAGAGTACAATTTATTGGGGGGATTTACTGATAGAAGTGTGCTCTTGGGTGGTAGCAGGACTAAGTGGATCCTGCAATTTGGGTCAGAAGTAGGGGCATAAATATTGGTTAGGACAAAATTGACTTTATCCAAGCTGAAATATATCTAGTTTATCTTAAACTAACATCAAAGAGTGAGGCACATTCCTGGTTCCAGAGTCTGGTTGTAAAGCCCCGCATACTACTTTAATGATTTTGTTTAAATTACAGTTTGATGGGAAACAATGCAGGGAAAACTGATTAAGCTTACTCTGCAATGATCATGGTGGTTACAACCTAAAATGGCTATAGTCATGTCAAGCTGAATCCATACAAAGAACAAAGACATTCTGGTGCTTGTTGGATTGCACTCAATCAGTGAGATCTCCTTTTACAATTAGGAGTAGATGCACTGGGGGCTTGAGAAAAATAGATGGGTTCCAAAGCCTGAACACCCTCTCAAAGTTCTACAACAAACAGAATTCAAGTTTGAGCTCACCTGAAGAAGACTGTCTCTGCTTTCCCAAGACATTTTCATTTTTGATTTGCAGTAATTATCCTTGAGCAATTAAAATCTAATCCTAGCAGTGGGTTCAGTCCCACCGGCTGGCAAAATCAGGAAATAATTGTGCTGCTATAGGCCTGGTGTCTGATTTCTCAATTACAAGTCAGAAGTAAATACATCTCCAATGGATGGAAGCCTTCCATATTACTCTGCCATGTTGTATAATTACACAGTTAGGAACAGACAGGTAACCGGGACCCTCAATCGAACTTCAGTGACAACTGTGACCCAAGTGCCTGAGTACAATATAAAACACAGTGCCACTTGGGGCAAACAAATCCTAATTTAGGCCTTAACCCTATAGTCTTCTTGTCTTTTGAATGACATTAGACCATACATATGCATGGATCACTGCTTTTGACTTTTTAACTTGAAATCCCTTTCTTTAAACCTCATATGATGATCACAATCTTCAGGAATTTATCATTTTCAAAGTGAAAGAAGGATGAAGACAACTCTTCTGGGGTTTGCAGCAGAGCTGGCAATGCCTCAGTTTCCCTGTGCCTCCCTGGGCCTGCTGGGCCTCTCAATTAGAGCCAGGAAAGGAGCAACAGTGGAGGAAGGAAGAGAAGAACAAAGTAATGTGAATGGAATGCCTCTCCTAGCTATCATAGCTCAACTGCGCATCTGGGAGAATTTCATTATGTCCTTGTGTAATATGTCCTCTTCTTCTTGGAGAGGTGGAATGAGATGTGAGGGGCTTACAACTCCTCTGTGACTATGGTTTCCCAACTTCAGCTGTGCAGTGTGCTGGACACTCTACTTGGAGTCAAAGAGGCTGAAATGTCTTTGAAGAAATCTTACGTGAATAAAACAAATACACGGTGCTCTACTTGAAATGAGGGATGGGGATCCCAAATTTGTATTTTTCTGTCTTTTCCTCAAGGATCCTATGAGACACCTTCTTGGAACATTAGGACTCCAAACAATACAAGCTAGAAAGACCTAAATCAGCAGTAAGATGATACGGCATGTAAATAGGCTTTGACTTCTATGTTTCTCCTGATGAGCATTGCTGGCTACCCCTCTAGAGTCCTGCTTAGGAAAGCAGCCAATTACTCTCTAGCTCATGTAAGGACAGATCCCACCTCCCTTTCTGTCATCTGCCATTGGCTGGAGTCCTGTTACCAGTGACTGGTCACATGAGGACATGTAGCTATTAACCTACCTGACTTAGGAGACTTGCCTTTGTTATGTTACTGCCGCAGTGCTCACCAGCCTTAGGTCTGAGTTGGTACTTTGAACTCTTTAGTTCTCAGCCCTATGGGCCATTGGTCAGTTTCTCCAGATCTTGACCCAGTGGGTGGCCATGTCATTCTCTGCTTGGAGCAGTCCATATTTCTGTGTTTGAGCCAAACTCTCTCAATAACTATCTCTTCTATTGATAGCTCTGTGCTGGTAATTTAGTTCTCATATTGAGACAGCTATTGATACAAACATCGAGGCAGAACTTACATCCCAGTGGTCTTAATGATTCTTGACAGTATAATAGAACAAAATTAATTTCTCCTCTATATGACAATTCTTTAAGTATCTGTAGATATATCTTGTGTCTTCCCTGAGCCTTTTCTTTTTTAGGATATGTAATTTGTCATATCCTAACTTTATCATTTTATTTTTAATACTAAGTAGTAAAAACTGCTTATCTACTCTCCTATATCAATGATAGTTTTTCTATCTTCAGAAAATATCTTTGAGAGTCAGACAACTGGTTGCCTCTGATGGTGGATGCTGGTGGCAGAATTTGAACTCTCCTGCTATTGTAAGTGATCAACTCCATTTATTCCTTTTGCAATGACTGACTCCTGTCTCCCGCCTCTCGTGCCTCTCTCCCCAAGTTTTTTTTTCATCAGTTTCCACCCAGAGCAATTTCTGATTAGGAATACTTTGGATCTGGATCCCTGCTACCAATAGTTAGATCTCCTTAGTCCTACTGCCTATGATGCCTTTGCTCATTGCCTCATTTCATTCATAAAAAAATTCTATGGGAACTTCACAGTAAGAGGAATCTTTGCACCACCATCTTCTGATTCTCCATATGGCTACTAGTCTGGACCTGGAGCTACTATTCAGATTCCCAAGGGATTAGACACCGTGTACGCATGGGGAGGGAGGAGGTAGGTTGGTAGTGACCTGAACTCTTCCTGAGATGACACTTGAGCCCCCCTCTCCCAACAATGAACACTACTGATGCTACTGCTGATGGCTGGGCTCCTTTCCTAGGCTCTGGAAGGAACACATATTAATGTTTGTTCATCTCTATTCTCCTTGTGAATGCATATCTTTCCAAAGAAATGGAACTTTTGTCTCTTTAGTGCCTAGCAGAGTGGCTAACGCAAAATAGTTATTCAAAGAATAGTAGTGATTGAATGAAAAAGTTAATGAAATAGTGAAAAGCCCCAAAGTCATTCTCTTTTCTTCTGTTTATGTTTTTCTGTCTCTGTCTCTCATGCACATGTTCTCCCCCACCCATCTAGAAGAATCTAATCAAGCCAAGGCCAACGCCACACACTAATCCTTCCCTTCATCAGCCCAAGCTCTGAGCATCATGGCATCCTGGTGACTGGTTTCCTCTGACATGGATGCTGGTTGCAGGATTTGAACTTTTCTGCTTTTCTAAGTGAGTAAGTCCTCTTATTCCACTTGCAATAACTGACTTTTATCTTGTGCCTCTCTCCCCATGTTTTTTCATCAGTTTCTGGTCTGCCAGAAATTTCTTATTGGGAGTACTCTTGGCTTGGGCCTCTGCTACCTACAATTGAAGCTCCCTATTTCTAACTCCTAAGCCTCTCTTCATTCTATCATTTTCATTAATTCATCCACAGGGCAAACATTCATTGTACGCCTGCTCTATGACTGGAAGTACAACCATGAATAAAATACTGCCCTGGCTTAAGGAGCATCGAGTCTAATGGAACCCTGCTCTGCTGCGAAAGCCTTCATCTGTTGTCTGTGGAGTTCACCCGGTTTCCTCTGAGCCTGGGTGTTCCCTGGGAGCTGGGTCCATTCTGTCTCCCTCTCCTCCACCCCACCGCTGCTGCCTGGGTCCTATCGCGTACACCTGTGAGTCCACCTTGGAAGCCTGTGTTTTCTCAAGTCAGCACACCCCCTGGCTTCCTATAACCTTATGGGGATGTTATCATTTCTCATGGAACAGATGAGTTCATACCCATGCACATACACATACATAAACACACATGCGTTTATAATGTTTTCACTATTGTATTCTTCCAGAAAAGAAGGTTTTAGTTATATCAGTTACATCCTTGATTCAAAGACTTCCTGTTACATGCCCTTAAACATTTATGCTCAGATTAGATGAGGTGACTAGGGACTTTGATGGTATTTTCTGAAATATATGGTGGCAAATGCCCAGATTGCTAAACTCAGCTCACTGGTTCTGGATCTGAATATGAATGGTGGGTGGTAGTGAGGACACAATTCTTTCTTTTTTATCTAATTCCATATTATCACATTGCATGTATCAGGGTACATATTCATTGCCTTAGCCTCCTGGGTTGCAGTGCTGTGCACATGCATAATCAGATAAGGAGAAATGGGCCCCATCCTCATTTTGAAACTCAATGCACCTGAAACAAAGAACCTCTGGTTCTGCTCACCATCTGCTGGGGGAAGAAAAGGCCTCCCTCACCCCATTTGCCGCACTTCAATTGAAGGGTGCATTCCCGGAAGGCAGCCGAGGGCTTGCATCTCCAGCCCGGGTGTGCATTTCACCCTCAAATGCCCCAGAAGAAGTTTTGTGGGAGTTCTTTGACTTCCCACATTTGGGAGTAGATTGAAATTTAATGTCTGAAGAGGAGGACTAGTAAGAAAGAGTCAATGTTCTGTAAACCACAGAATAAAAGACAGAGACAAAAAGAGAGATAATAAGTATATGTTTTATTTAATAATGTTCTCAGTAGTTTCAGTCATTTTTCTGTAATTTTCATGATGAATGCAAGCGATACTTTTCTGCATATCCTTAGTGTTGAGAAAACAGGCTGGGGAAATAATTTTTTAGTCAAATATGAAACCGTACATGATTCTAATACCTTGGAGGAGATTTCTTTCTACTTTCCATTGTTCTGTAAATGAAAAGTAAATTATGCTTTGTTAAAAAACTTTCCGTTGAATAGTTTTATAGCAAATGTTTCATTCACTTCAATAAATAAATGTACAATATTTTTTGAAAATTGAGACTCAGGCTTTATAAAATTTAACAACTCTACCAAATTAGTCTCTCTGGTTCTTATTCTGCCATAGAAAATTATACTTTTTAACTTTTAGTTAAGTAGCATTTAAATAAAATGTCTAATTCACGTCTGAGCTTTTGTGAAGTGTTAGATGCACAAAGGTAGTTAATATGAGAAAGCTAAGGATTTTTAGTGCTTCTGTTCTGTCTTAATTAGTGGTTCCACCTTAATGAGTGGCAGGTCACATGGATGGAGCATTGCCTTAGAGATGAGCTTCTGAAGGCCTTGTGGCAGGACTACCAGGAGACTAGTCTGTGGCTCTTTGCAGCTGTCTTAACTTCTCTGGGCATTTGGTTTTTCTGCTGTAAAATGGAAAGAGTAAATGCTGGTGTCCACAAGTTCTCAGTTTCAGTTCCCTTAAACAAGAGGAGCCTTTTACATGAAATTGGTGTAGAAAATCATGGTAGATCTACCTAACCAAACTAGGTACATTCAGCAAATTTCATTGGTAAGACCATTGATCTAAGTCAGAGTTATTTTATTTTATCAATAAATCATTTATCGATTAATATAATTTTGGTACTAGGTATTGAACCTGGGGGCATTTTATCTTCTAGCTACACCTCCAGGCCCCTAAGTTGCTGAGGGTAGCCTCGAACCTGTGATCTTCCTGTCTCAGCCTCCCAAGTACTGGGATTATAGGTGTGCACTACCATACACGGCTTATTTTTATTATTTTTTGAGATGGGGGGTCTCACTATGTTGCCTAGGCTGCTCTCAAACTCCTGGGCTCAAGTGATTCTTCTGCCTCAGCCCTCGGAGTAGCTGGGACTGTAGGCACATGCCACCAAACTCAGCTCAAATCAGAATCATTTTATATTATGAGTTAATTTGTTTTATGATTGTGCATTGTTATTTTGGTTGGTTTTGGGGAATGTGTGTGAGGGAGGGAAGGAAGAACTGAATATATTGAAACAATTATTTTTGCCTCTAAATGAAAGATTGCATTTTAATCAAAACAGTAAGATAATATGTGGTCTGTGAGGAGAGATCCAGAAACTTCAAAGCTGATTTTATGCTTAGAAGAAAATTGTGTGGAAGATTATAGTTGCTACTTCATGTCCTTTTAGGCTCTTGTAAGCACAAGGCAACCCCCTGCCCCCGTACTCTTGATTTTTTTTTTTATGGTACCAGGAGTGGAACCCAGGGCCTTGAGCATACTAGGCTTTACCCATGTACTACATCCCAAGCCCTGTACTCTTGATTCTTAAACCACAATAAAGAAAGGAGGCTGGTATTATCTTAAAAGCTCTGTCCCTTCAAAACTGAACAGGTATGGTTGGTCAACCATGGCCAGTTGGGGTGAGACTGGGATTTGGCATGGAATTTCTTGCCTAGCAGAAATAGGAGCGGGGGAGCTGTTTTCTGGAAGGCTGCTTTCCAGGGTGTGGCTATATGCTATGGTTTGGGACTATTTTCAGGGCCCATCAGCTTCCATTGTGATGGGAGGCTTGGTCCTCAGGATGGCACTGTTGAGAGATGCTTTGGAACCTTTAAGAAGTGGGGCCTAATGTAGGCTCCTTAGGTCACTAGAGGCATGCCCTTGAAAGAGGTTGTGGTGGGATCCCAGTCTTTCTGTTGGACTATTTGGCAATGTAAGCTCTAACATACACATGCCTCTTCACCACGTTGTGACATAGCTGGGGGGTTGGGGAATACCTCATCAAAATTGAGCTGATATCCATGCAATGCCCTTGAATATTCAAAACTATAGGCTAAATAAATCTTTTCTCTTTATAAGGTTAACTGCCTTAGGTATGTTGTTATAGTGGCAAAAAGTTAATGCACTACAGGTATGCACACACACCTATAGTTTGTTCTGGTGGCTGGGGGAGATGGAAATAGTTGACCATTTTGGGGAATCTGGAATATTGATTCTTAGAAGGTGAGGTGGTGGGAAGGGAGCAGGTGAGTATCAGTGAGAACTGGAGGTAAGCAGCTGAGCCCAGTGCTGGACTTTTGAGTAAGGCCTTGATTTCTGAGAAAATAGTTTTAAGGTCAGATACATAAAGGCCCAAATCCTTATTCTGTCATTTTCTTAACTGTGTGATTTGGAGAAAGATTATGTATACATTCTCAATTTCTGCTTCTATAAAATGGATTTAATAATACTCTGCTGGATTATTGTGAGGATTCAAGCAAATAGTATTTGGTGAGGTATGAATGTAGTCCCTGGCATTCACTAATTAGTATCCAAAAGCAAATTGTGGCCCCAGCCCAGGAGGATTAATGACCAGCCAGGGAGTGTTCAGTCACTTTTGGGTCTGGTCAGAATTGAGCCTTACAAGGAAAGAGGATTAGGGTAGTAGGTAGGTCTGAACCTGGCTGTAGGCTTCAGACCCCAGCTATAGGGTGTCCTGCTGGACCTGGGGAGAACAAGGCTGACTGGAAATGCCTTGTCATGCACATGTGGCCAGTTTTACCTTCATCTCTAGAATGGGTTCCTGTCTTATTCATCTTTGTATCTCATGTACTAGCACGGGTGTTGGTCCAATATATAAATGATTATAGAATAAAACCAAATACAATAAAAATATGGTGTCTTAAATGGGTTGTACACCTCTATGAAAAGCAAATATAGATGAACTCTGGCATTCTTTATTTCTGTCTTAAAAAGGAACTTAGTTTAATCACTCAGCTCTTTTCTCTGACACTAATTTTGATTTTGTACGTTATGAGAGTCTCAGATTAAGGAGCGATCCTCTAGTAGCAGGTAATATATTAGGACTTAATGTGGGGTCCTATGACATATGCCTATCCGGGCCCAGTGGAATATAAATGTATAGACAATAAGTTATCCCAGAGGAAGAATGACTAATTCATTTTCCGTTTTAGAGCTTTTTTCTCTCTAGAAATGTGGTGTCATTATATTTCTCTATAACAAACAGAAATAAATTATAAACAAAATTATTCATGTAGTTATGGGATATTTTCAGTATCTTTTACATGGCATTTATTATGTGCATAGCACTTGATTCATTGGGCTGGGTTTATCAGAGAGATAACAGGAGATTAGAGTATAAGCATAGAACCCAATTTGCAAGGAGTTGGGGAAATCTTTTTTTTTAGGCTCAGACAGAATGTATTTGCATCCCAAGTGTTTCTTTGAGTTTCAACCGAAACATATCAAGTTGCTCAAGGAGATTTTCTTTTTCCTGGTTAAGCCAAATCAAAAGAAATCATCAGAAGTTTCTGGATGAAAGTATAAATCTGTTGCAAATTTCTAGTCATGAGGGAGAGCATTTACTCAGGGTTTATCCCAGCGGCTCCCAGAACTTGACTCAGGTTTTCATTTTGGCACACAAAGTTCAACAAAACTGGTTTGTTTTTGAGCAAAATTTCTAAATGGACACATTTTGCCTGACGCATGAATGCATTGGGAAGTTTCGTTAATTAAAAATGATTTCTTGTCTTAGATGACATATAAACCAAGCTCCTACACCAAATATGGGTCTTTCTTGTAACACATTAACAAATAAGTCCAGCGGCAGAATAGACTGGGGCTGTTTTAGTGTCTATCCATTTTTGTTTGTTTCTTTGAAATGATGAAGGTATTGGGTAGAAAAATATCTGCCTAACTGGAGAATCATTTGAAACATTTTACTGATTAAGGTGGCCAGGAAATATTGCCCTGCTTTCATAAACATGCCCTAAGAAATCTAGTCTTTGTATTTCTAATTGCCTTATCATCACTGATTTTAATACGTTCCAGAGACTGCATGTACCTGGACATGCATTGACTTTAGAAATCAGAATCAGGGCACCTGCAAGAACCCCATGGTTTGCAGTGAGGGGCTGATAATGCAGTTTATCCCCAATGCCTAGCTCAGGCTGGGCACTTAGAAGATGTTGATATTTGTTGAACAGTTGGTCAAAATCTTCCACGTGGTGTGTGGGTTGCTTTTTATGATGATTGCTGATGCTTGAGCAACTTGGTACTTGCTGTTGTCCACCAGTCTTGGGTCTGATGCTAGAGACTGCCGTGGTCATCCATTAAAGACCCAGCATGTGACAGCCCCATCCAAATTCAATAACTGTTCAGTTCAGTTAACAGGTACCATGAAGAAATCAAAAGATAAAATAAATGCAAAGGACCATGCTAGGTTCTGTAGGAAATAGACAGGAGTATGAAAGCCCATATTTCAGAAAAGCATACCATTCTATATAAAGGAATAAGGCAAATCCAAGAAAGCATTTAAATTACAACATTGAACATTAAATGAGAATAGCAAGGCATGTGGCACTGGAAGTGTTATCAGAAGTCAGAGAAGGAGGAGGAGACAACACACCGAGGCCTCGGGGCTTGCATTGGACATTGATGAAACACAGAACTTTGATGGAGAGGAAGGGGGTAGCGTATTGTATACAGGTAGATAGCTGATCTCCCAGGGTATTGGGAACTGAAGTTTTCTCTATAGAGGAAGTCTAGTAGCCTAGAAGTACTCCAAGTTTGATGAGATCACCCATGTGAGACTTTCTATTGAAGACTACAGAGAGTTGTCACTTTTAGTCCTTCTGTCAGCATGCTACAGTCTCCAGGTGGAAGCAATTGATTCTAAAATTCTGCTCTCCTCTGGGATACTGGGATTTCCAAAGGATGCCTTTCTCACAGGCTATTTGGTGATATATACAGGGAGCTACAGAGACCAGACCACACCCTGCAGCAGGTCCACCATGGTCTATTCAGGCAGCTGGTCCAAGAGGCAGAGACCCTGGAGAGCGTGTCTACTGTCTGGCGCATCACATCAGGACGACAGGACAAGGAATCAGTGGGCAGAATTAGGAGCTCACATTGTTCTAAGCACTCCATACAGAAATAGTTTTGACTGTGCCCAAAGAGCTGTAAGTTAATTTGAAAGAAAAATAAATCAAATGTGGTGACATACACTCAGATCGGATATTTATATATGTGGATTGCCTCTGATCTCTATTATAGAGCCTTACACTAACATTTTTCCTCTATAATTTGCTATAATTTGTGCATTTTTCTATATTGCTTGTAAGTTGTGTATGTGTGTGTGTGTGCATGCTTGAATGTGTGCATGTGCCTGTGTGCGTGTGTGCGTGTGTGTGTGTTTGTGTGTATGTGTGTGTGTGTGTGTGTGTGTGTGTGTGTGTGTGTATTCACTTTCTAGGATAGCCTGTAAACTCCTTGAGGGTAAAAATTACATCTTTGGGAATCATTCACAGAGCCTACCAGATGGATTTAGGCTCCAGCAAGAGCATAACTGTAGCCCCGTTTAATTCATAGAGAATTTGTTTCTGATTCCTTGCTTTATTACATCTACCACTCAAACTCTAGTTTATCTCCTTCAAAAGCTTTATATTTCTTCCTCGTGTTTCATTTCACGCTCCGTGTATATGTATAACCAGTCAACTTCATCTCGGTTCTTTTTATTTCCTTGTGTGGGAGCCATTTTAATAGTATTTGTTTCAAGTGAAGGTCTGTTATTCAAAGTAAACACACAGAACTTGGCTGGAGAAAACTATTTGAATAATATTCATCTAGCAATAAAGCCTTGAAAATGTAAATATAAAATACAATATCCACGGTTAGGAGTGTTATTCACACACTTTACTAACTGCTGTTAGAATAGATATAGCTAATCATAGGAGAATCATAGTCTATACTATAATCATCTCTCATCTGAGAATCTCAAAGAATTTTTACTGGAGGTAATTATGATATTTGTTCCTAATAACTATTCTTTTCTCACCAATTTTTAATGTCAAAACAGATGAGTCAAATCTGCAAGTAAGTTTGAATCTGAAGATTCCAACTTTATTTTTTAATTCTAATATGTAAGTTGGGTGCATAGGAAACCACATCTCTGCCTGGGTAAATGGGGAAATTCAGCCCTCTCTCCATTCCTGCTAGTTAGCTACTCAGGGTCCCTCAATTTGTTAGTCACCTTTACAGTCTGGGTGGAGAAGCCAGGAGGTTGCTTTTGGTTTTTTGTTTTCTTTTCTCTAAAGGCAGCTATTTTGAGCACTAAGGCACCTTGAGACTCTTAACTCATAGATATTAATGATGGTGGACTCGTGGTGGTGGGGAACACTAAAGTTCTAGGGAAAGTACTTTGAGTCTAGTTAAAGGTGACAGACAGGCTGCTTGGAGAGTACTGCTGAGTGATGGGATCCTGTGGGAAGAGCATTGAATGTAAGATCCAAGCACTGCAATTGGGAGCCTGATCTTGGGGCTGTGTCATGTTCTGGCTCTGTGGCTTAGGCAGTAATAATTATTATAATTATAATAAATATATACATGATTAAGTGGTTTACTATAGATATTTCACAATGCCACCAAATGGTAGCTAATTTTTTTTCCTATTCTCCAGATGAGATAGTAGACTCAGTGAGTTTCAATAACTTTCTAAATGGCACACTACTAATGGAATTGTCAGAGCTGGGATTTAAAACAATGTCTAGGGCATGCCTCTAATCCCAGTGCTTGGGAGGTTGAGATAGGAGGATTGCGGGTTTGAGGCCAGCCTCAGCAACTTAGCAAGACCCTGTTTCCAAATAAAAAATAAAATAGGATTAGGGGTGTAGCTTGGAGGTAGAATGCTCCTGGGTTCAACCCCCAGCATCACAATAAATAAATAAATAAATGGAGTCTATTTGAGGCCAAAGCCCAAGCTCTTCTCACTAGACCACAATGCCAACAAGGCATCTCCCAGCCACTATGTTTTAAGCACTTACAATATAAGCCAGTCAATCTAACTGCTTAACATATATTATTTAGTTTAATTCATAAGAGAAAAAAACACTGTGAGGCCAGGATAATTTTAGAGACATATAAACTACAAATGAGAATAAAAGTGACTTGCTCAAATTTATAAAGTTAGTACATTGCAGAGATGAGCTAATTAGAAAACATTATTTTCTAAGTACGTTGCCTTTTGTTAAGTTACAGTTTCTTCCTTTCATCCACTGTCTCATTTGACCTTGGAAGTTCTTGGGGGGGTTGGGGCCGTATTTTCCCTCCCATTTTAAGGATAAAGGAAAGGATTCTCAAAGGCTTCCCTTGGATTTTCTGCAGCCCATTGGTTTGTCTCCTGTGTCCCCTGTCTCTTCCCAATGGTGGGGCTTTTCACGGTCTTGTCCCCAAGCTTCTCTATTTCAATTTTGGTCACAGTATCTCTCTAAGGGAATCCATCTAGCTCTGTATCACTTAGAACATTGATCACTTCTCATTTTAAACCTCTATTTTTGTGACTCCCAAATCTCTCTATTGATGACTATAAGCTTAAATCTCCAGCCTTTGGTGTTCCTCCGAGTTCCAGATGTCCGTTCAGCATCTCCACTTGGATGTCTTAAGACATCTCACTCAACATGATCAAAACCAAATTATTGTTTTTCCAAACATCTATTTAAACCTGAGACTTCCTTACCTTTCCCTGACTTAGCAAAAGAAACATGTGCATCTGAGTGTTCAAGGTTGTAACCTAGGAGACATCCTTACTTCCTCTTTCTCCTCACATTCCACGTCCAATCCATCCTCAACTTTTGACAGCTCTGCTGCTGGAATCGGACTGCTTCCGCCACGCTCACCTTCAGGTCCTTAGCTGCATCTTCATTGTCTCTTACTTTGGATACTGCAGTAGTCTCCTCATTGGTTCTGTGTTATCAATCGCTCTGTGCACCTGTATTGTTCATTCCATATGGAGACCAGTAGACCTTTTTATATTTAACAAGTTGAACCATATTAACCTCCTGCTTAAAACCTTCCATTAATTTTCCATTGTATTTAGGAAAAAATACCCAAACACCTTCCCAGGACCCAAGAAGCCCCCACAACCTGTTCCTGCCTACCACGTATCCAGCTGGTTCCACCTTCCCATTGCTCACACACTCCCACCCTATGGCTTCTTGCTTTTCCCAAACATGCTGAAGTTGTTGCTTCCTTGTGGCCTTTTTTTAAAAAATTACTTTCCCCAGATTTGTGAGTGACTGACTCTTTTCACTTAGCTCTCTTAATCGTCACTTGCTGACTCCCTTTTTTAGGGAGACTTCCCCAGTCTTGACCAGTCATGTGACACTTTTTTACTCTATTTTATTGTTCATAGAGCCTAACACTGTTTGAAATTATCTTTTTCTTTTTTTTAAATATTTGCTTACTGGAAATTGTCTGTCTTCCCCATTTAATATAGATCCCAAAGGACATGAAACTTCTCTCTTATTCACTGTAAAACAATGCCTGGTATATAGTAGATACCTGCTTCATATTTATTAATGATTACATCACTGGAGGAATAAGAAACAGGAGGCAGGATAGGACAGGGGTGCGGAAACCAGACTTTGGATCTAGCTAACATAGTTTCAAGTTCAGATTTTGCTTACTAAAAATGTCACCTTGAGAAAATGTCCTCTTTGTAGAATGGGGATAGTAATAACAATACCTTGTGAGGTGATTTTGAGGATTATATAAAATAATAAAAGCAAATTACTTAGTAAAGTATTTGGCACCACAAGGCTCCATCAGTGCTGGGCTTTCTTATTAGATGGACCTTGGTCCTATGATAAAAGACAATATAGGGAAGGATCCTCCTATCCTACATCTTACTGGGTTTAGCCCAACAGTAAAAAATGAGAAAGAAGCTTAATGAACATTGGGTGTAGTTGGCATGTAGCTGAGTATAGGTCTGATGTGGCTGAGAGTTCATATTGTATTCTTTGCATCCATATAGAGCTGCTGCATACAGCCTATATGTGCTATGCACCACACAACTTGCTTGAGTTTCACTAATTTAGACTATAATGTGAACAGCATCCCCATAATTGGGCAGTGAGATGGGCTTATTACATGCTTTCCTACTTTATTTAGCCCAATAGGGTAAACAAGTTTATTAATGTCATCCAAAATCTTATGACTCTTGGTTGCTTTTGTCACCGAGGCCTTTGAATTCCATTTCACTTTATCTTTAAAAAGCACCAGGATTCCTCCCCTACTTCAGTTCTCTATGTTCTAAATGTTACATGCTGAAATCTGAGCAGCCTCAATTTCACCAGTTCTTTAAAAATTATGTAGTGACCCCATTTTATTAATTAAAAGTCAGGACATGTTATCTGACAATGAAAGAGAATATTTGGAGAAAGATCTGCCCTGGAATCCCACGTGTGGGTCATTGGAAGCTATTGTGAGCGGCAGAGACACTGGCAGGGGTCTTTTATTCAGCTTCCCCGGAGTCCCACCCTATGCCTGCTGATTACAGGTGCTCAAGAAATGTGATTGCACATTGAACTCCCACTCTTCTACTTTGTATGTGCAAGATGGGTCTGGCTCTTCCAGCGGTGTCCTGGCATGAGAAATCCAGGTGGAGGGAAAAACAGCTGCACTGAGTTAGTTGTGCAGAAGATAAAGCACCATTGTGACATCGGTCCTGGCCTAATTTGAGACACTGACTGTGCTACTCCACATTAGAAAATCTGGTCCCAAGCAGTTGCGATTTCATGCCAGATGTTTTTTTGGCCACACAAGGAGTCTGAGAGTTGTTGGACTATAAGTCCCCAATGCACAAATAGGTCTCGACACATCATTTGAAGGTCAAGAATAAGAAGGCTCAGCGACATCCTGAACTTTCTCAGCCCATTTGATTTTTATGGCCCTGCTCACCTTGTATGCTCTTGATTTTCACCTTCTTAAACGTTAATATATAAATATTCCCCAGGAAAGGGGTCGGCATAAATATCACTGTCTTTAATTCCTTCTGTTATTCTTTGGCTTCTAGTAGGCATAGACATATGTATTATAGATGGTGTGGGGCTCTGGATTCCTGCTCCTGCTGCATTTTAAGTAAGTTAATGATGGAATTCAAAGTATGCACACCCCCTTCTTTGACTTCTGATAGTTTTGCTTGTCTGCTTTCTAGTATAGTTGATAGCTACAAATGAGAAGAAAACAGATGGGTGTGCATGGGGGGAGTTTTGTCATCAGTGGGAGCTCTTTAATTCCCACCAGGCTTAGAAACCCCTTTGCAAGGCCGCCTTGCAGGGGCTATACACGGTTATTGAGAACCCATTAAAATGGGGTGGGGTTTATTTCTGCAGTTTTCTAGGTGACTTCTTTGCATCCTCTCTTCCCTATCCTTCCTGACTCCTGGCTCGAGAGAACTTCAGCATCCAAAGGGGCTTCTCCTTAATGTAACTGCTCTAATTTTAGAAAAAAAGATCTTTTCCAGAAGAGGTTAATCACACTACTTAAGGCAAATTCACAATAGTTAAAATAGGCCATTAGGAATTCATTCAGGTGTGGCTCCTGTAAATTGACTTCCAAATTTGCAAGGGAAAAGAAGAATGCTTAGTTCTAAGTACAGGATATGTCCAAAAATAATGTTACATATCAGGAAGGATTATAATCTGCTGAAAGCTGTCAGATCTCAAAATAAGATTCAATTTCTGTTTGAAAAACTTGCTAAAAATATAGATAGTAACCTAGAATACAGCTGAATATCTATTCTGCTCAAATAGAACAGTACAATACTATTAGATTCCTGTTAGATTGTATGTTCCTTGAGGCCAAAAGACATATCTTGGTCAACTTTACTCTCCCTTTTTGGTACATTGCATAATATTTTGTATATAGAACATGTTTAGTAAATTGGTTTTGAATGCAATTAGATATTGTAATAAAAATATATAAAGGATAAAATTACAAAAAAAGACACAGTCCTTCGTAGACAATTGGTTGTGCTGCATACGATATATGGTATATGGGAAATAATGGGAAACTGAGATGCAAGAGGCTTGGATTCTCAGTTGGATTTGCCGTTCACTAGCCATGTGGCTTTGGCTGATAAAATCTTTCAACCTTAAATTTATTCTAACTTTAAACAGAGGAGGCTAGAGCTAAGTGCTATTAGCTCTAAAATTGATCATTTGACTATTTTACTCTTATGTTTAGCCTAATTTGTGCTTGGGCTATAAATTACCTAAATGAAAGTATTCAATTCATTCCGAGCTGTAGACACTACATTTCATGCCAACAACCAACTCACCCTCTGATTTTCTCAGCCCAGGAAGGTTTCTTTGATTGCATTAAGCAGTTCCATTCTGTCTGAATAGCTGGCTCTTAGTGTTTTGCAAACTTTCTTTTGAGAACTTGTAAAAATAGGTCAGAGTAAAGACGCAAATGACTGTCCTTGTTATACCCAGTTGAAGTTTATGGTATTCTAATTACAGTGGACCTGAACCTTTGGTGAGCTGGAGTAATTAAATTATTCGGTGGGAGCAAATCATTACCTATAGGAGATGAATTTGCCCTTCTAGGATGCTGATGAGAACACTGGAAGAGGAAATTTACTTAATAGTGCCTGGAAAAGTGAAGGGCATTTTATTTCCAGAAAGTAGTTTGTTCACACAAAATTGAGCTGGGTACTGTTTGTTTTACTGTGATCATTTTAGAATCACTTCAGTTTTACTGAAGAATCCTGATTCATGTTTGTCAGGAGAGTGGAAGCATGGTTTTGGAATAGGTGAGAACAGGTACAAATGGAAGAATGAAGACCTTCCCCTAGGAAGGAGAGGTGGTCAGCTGCTTTTGCTCCATTAAAAATCTCATGGGGCTTCTCAAGGAGGTCACTCATGGAACATTCTGACAAAATTATACAGGAGCCACGGATATTCTCTTTTGTAATTGAAAGACAAAGGACTTTATGGCTGAGTGGTATTCCCCACTCTGTATTTGAGATACAGATTGCTGTTGACAACTCATCCCATCATCTGGCTGGACTAGGGATACAGTCCTCATTCTGCAAGAAGAGGCAGCTCTGAATGTGATTTGCTATCAGTAGATACGCAGTCTTCTGAAGAAGCTGTACTCATATCTCAAATCAGAAAGGACATTCTCAGGTTCCTTCTAGTGACACGGAGAGTTCCCTAAGAGAGTGGGTGCCCTGGGACCAGGAAAAGGCCATGCCACTAGGAACACTTAAGAAGCACATGGCAGACTATGGAGCTGTTCCTGCAGATAAAGCCTGCTGCTAAGATGGTTCTGTTCACAATGGAAAAGCAAGAGAATATGGGACTTAAACCACTGTAATTTGCTTCTTACAGATGTTTTTTATTAAGCCATTTGTTTTTTATTTTAAAAATTCTATCTATCCTAGCATACTGAGAAGTGTGCTCACAAGTTGGGAAGTTGATGACACCTAGTTCAGAACTTCAGTGGAAAGAGCGCCTTGTGTTTAGGATGGACACTCCCATCAAGTGGAGTGTGAATTGACTGTAGGTCCAAGGCAATTTCCAGGCACTGGACTATTGGGTGGAGCACGGATTAAAAATACAGACAGTTCTGAATAGATGAGGCTTAGTTACTTTAATGTGGTGCTTAATATCGTGCTCTTGGGAGTCATACGGAATGAGAACCAAATTGACATCTAAATTTCAGAATAAATAAAGTATCTTCACAAAATTTGCAACATAAGCACCTGCTACATAGAAATGAGAAAGCCCCAGCACTGGTCAGCCATAACAGCTGCCAGTCATAGGGTCCTGCTGCTTTAGTTGTTGTGTTGTGCGGTACTCCAGGGGGTACTGGGGCAAGACCAGCACTGCTGGAGTAGTGGGGGAGCTCTTGGGGGATTGGAATGACAGCTGTTTACTAATAAGAACAGAGGAACTTTAATACATATAAAAGCATACAGGCTAGATAAACCGTCATGGGATTTGAAGAGATTAAGTTAAAGTACTTAGTGCCAAACCCACTACTTAGCAAATGCTCAATTAATGACCATTATTGTTATCATTATTACTATCCTCCTCTTTATTCCTCCTCCTCTTATTCCTCCTCCTATTACATAAATAAAGAACAGATATATGCCCTACAATTTAGAGCATATTGCTTTTCTGTCCAACCTTTGATCATTCTTGAGTTTAAACCAATGGTTCCTGAACTTTTGTAACAATCTGTGTCTAAGTAATATTTTGTGTCCTACGCCAAAAGAAATACCTAACATTGCTATTTATTAAGTAGGTAGGTGCAAACTATAAGTATTTATGTTCTAACATAACACTAGAAAAATAATACACAAAAACTGAAAGACAAAATTATATTTTTATTTTATTCTTAACCACAATTGCTCAGTAATAGGATATGTGTACCTGTGGAGCACCTCACAATTTCTCAGAACCTGGAATCAGATTGGATGCTGCCTCCTTCATTTCTTATTTGATTTTATGTTACTTGGTTTTTCACAGACTACTATCAATGATCTTCCTTTCTAAGATTCGACATGATGGCACTGACAGGAATATAGCAAGATCTAATGTTGGAAGCATGAACTTCCTTGCTAGTAATTTATAGGGTGTTTAAGGAATGTAGCTGTGGGGCTCTTGAACATTTAAACCATCCATGGGCCCTGTGAATTTACTGCAATGTTCCATGGTATTTTGGCACACAATTTGGAAACCATAGAATTAAACAGATGGACTTTTAGAAATAGTATAACTGGGGTTGGCTAAAGACTAATGCAGCCACAACTCAAGGGGCCTAGTGGGCATACGCTTCATATGATTATTCTTGACTCTAGGACTCCTGGGACAAATGGTGGTTTGGGCTGACTGCCAGCGAGCCCCAGCCTGCCCAAGCTTATCTAATTTGTTGATTTCAAACTTTCAAAAGAAATGAGAACACCTTGAATGGAAACTCACAGTCCTTACTTTCAGTCATTCTAATGGCCTTTATCTGCTCACTGAAACTCAATTACGCTCTCAGAAGAACATAGTGTGTTGTGCTGGTTTTTTATGGAATTAATGTATGGATTATTGGATTAGTAAAATTCATTCTTCCTCCCACCTCCCTAAAATTGGATTTTTCAGTCTCTGATCCATCATTGGATTTTCTGGATTCCACTTAGATTTGTATTTGGGGTGTGATGTTGGCTGGTCTTCTGTTGTGGAGGGGAGAGCACTGCTCCTGGTGGCGTTATGGAATCTAGAACAAGAAGGAATTTTTAAGTAACTGTTTCAGTTGGGATCTGGAATGTCTCCAAAGGCTCATGTGTTGAAGGCTTGGTCGCCAGTGCAGCTGTGTGCAGAGATGGAGATTTGGGGAAGATGTGAACTCTAATTTTATCAATGGATTAATCCATCGATGGATTCATAGCTGAATGGACTACTGAGAGGTATTAAGAACTGTAGGAGGTGGAACCTAGAAGGATGGAATAGGCCCTTGGGAACTGTTTCTTGTTCCTGGCCCCTTCCTCTTTGTCTGCTTCCTGGCTGCCGTGAGGTGAGATACTTTCTTCTGCCATGTCCTTCCACCATGATGTTGGGACTCATCACAAGCCCACAGCAATGAAACCAAGACTGTGGGCTAAAACTTCTGAAACCCTGAGCCAAAATAAATCTTTCCTCCTTTAAGTTGTTTTTCTCAGGTATTTTGTCATAGTGGTGAAAAGCGAATACAGTAACCTACCATGACCTTCAGTTTGCTGATGTGATAAGGCCAGGTGAATTACCCAAAGATACTCACTTTTTTCTTTTACAGAGCAAGACTGGAACCCAGTTCCCAGCCTCCTACACCATTCTTCCAGTTGACTGTCCTTTTCTACACAGTACCTGCTTAAAGGCTGTATCATACCATAAGGATTCCATTCATGCCACTTAGAGGTTATAGAGCCTTTCATTGTAAATGACCTCTCCTGGATACTTAGTCACTGCCTGCTATTGAATGTGTGTTGACCTCAATCGTACACCACAGCAACATTTTGTCATGACCTGTAACATACCTCTGAAATGCTACAAGGTTCGGGGAGGTTCTTTCTATTATATTTTTAGTTTCTTGTGGTCATTTTCTTATGGTTGGTTTCTAATCAATTTGAATTATGAATCTGTCTAGTATTCTAAATGACCGATAATAACTCTGGCCTCCTGAAAATGAACATATGCACACATACAAGTGCACAGCATTTAGGGGGTCTGTCACCCCTCTGAACTCCTATCGATACTGGGTGAAGAACCTCTGTAGTTAATGATAGAAAGCTTTAAAAGTATTATTTACTACCAATAATTATTTTGCTCTGCCTTTCTTGTTAATACATGTAAATCCTAAGTCTTTTAGCCTTTAATTTGGTTTACTTTTTGGATCTTTCCCCAGTAAAAGGAAGAGTAAAGATTATTAATGGTTTGTTTCCAAGATTATGACAAATCATAACCAAAGTTTCTTTTGAAATGAAGGATTTGTCAGCAATCTTCAAATTCCCATGTCTTTCAAAGGTGTCAGGGGTGGGCTCTTGGAAAATAGACAGATGTACCCAATTCCAACTTTGGCTCCACCTGAAGATCCTCATTCAGGAAATATTTTTAACATGTGACAATGATCCTGGTGCAGTTGATACATGAACCACAGAAAATCCAAAGTTTCTTTTTTTCTAGAAGTGGTACATGAAGGCTACAAAAGTACCAAAATTAGTAGCATAGCTGGGAATTTATTGTAATACTCCTGGCTCCCTGAATCATATGTACTTTGTTTTTAAAAACATTTTTATTAGGAAATATTACTACCATATAGAATTTCCTAGAGAACAATAAAACAATATAACAATCCACTTGATCAAATGTTGACATGTTGGCATATATACTTATGATTACAGAAAGTATCGATACACCAGCCTCATTTTGATTTCTCGTTTTTGTTTTTAATTGCCATGACTTCCCTTGGTGTTAATTCATATTTTTCTGATAATATTTTGATTCCCTTTGTTTTTTTTTGATACTCTGTGTGGCTTGGTTTTAGATATGTGCAGTAAGCAATGTAGTTAATTGTTTTTCAGTCTACTCTGAGGTTCTCTTGTATCCATTCTTATTTATTGTGAATAATGTAATATTTAGGCTTATTTCTGTAATCTCATTTTGGACTTCTGTTTGTGTTTTCGTTTCCCTCTCCTTATTACCTTTTGGATTGATTACCTTTTCAATAGTTGTTCCCCTCTTTCCCTTTGCATTTTCTTCTTTCCTTTGCTCATTCCTTTCTTCATCTTTTTCTCTCTCTTTCCTTTAGCCATTGCCTTTAATTTTTAGAATAAAGATATACAGCATAACAAAATTTAAAATTATTCAATATTTCTATCATTCTCTTAAAAATATATAAAGCTTAGTGTTATGCTAGTAAATATTTAACTACCAACTCTGGAGGCTGAAAAAGGCCTAGATTTGTAACATTTACTGATTTCCCTGGTGTAAATATTGCCATTATGGTTAATCCCAAGTTGTAAATATGATGTCAATGAATATGGCGTCGGCAAACCATTCGCAACAGCACACCATCCTAAGTGTCCCAGGTATCGTTGACACAGATTAGCCTCAAGAGCATAGGAAATACTTAAATGTAACAAGGCAATTAGAAAGTCATGGGGTTTGAATATATGTTGCTTTTATTTCATTGTAGATTTATATACTTTAATTTTAAATAATGACTGTTTTGATAACAGGCCTGCAAAATTCCTAAAAATTTAATAGCTGCCTTTTAGGACTACTGCCACCACTGATATCATGCCTTAACCAACCACTGAGCATCCCCATCCTAGAGGCACATACACTAACTGTGTTATGGAAGTTTTTGACTTGTATTTTAAACACAAATATTACTTTCAGTTAATCATTGATTATTTATTGGCCTATTTCATCAATTTCTGGTGTGACCCATGTTCCTTAATTCTACAAGTTCCTTTTGTGCTAATTTGTCATTTTCCTGAAGTACATTCTTTATATATCTTTTAGTGGAGGATGTCCTAAAATACTTCCATTTTGCCTTTCTTCCTAAAAAATAGCTTAACTGGGTAAAAGCTACTAAATTGACAGTAATTTTCCCTGAGCACTTCCAAAGTATTCATTCATTCTTTCTGGATTTATTGTTACCACTGACAAGTCCCTTATCAGTATAATTGTCATATTAACCACTTTTTTCCTTTTCTTGTTAGTTTTTAAGTCTCATCCTCCATTCCCATCTTCAATGTTTTATAATTTTTCTTAAGATGCTTCTTGGCCTAGGTTTACCTCTGTTTATCTTTTGAAATGTCCATAGAAGTACTCAGGTCTAAGTCACCATATCTTCCATTTGAGAAAACTCAGCTTTGCTTCTTCAAATCATATTTCTTTACCATTTTTTTTCATTTTCTGCAGCACTTGCTAGATATAAAATGAATCTTGTCAATCTGTTCTCCATGCACTATAACTGATATTTTATGTAACAAAACAAAACAAATTCAAAACCACATCAAAACAAAACTTTCTCTACTTATTCTAGGTAAAGTCCTCAGTTCTATTTTCCAATTTTCTACTTCTTTCTTCAACTGTTTTCAGTCTAGAGTTTATAATGCTATTAATTTTTTTTCAATAAAATATTTCTTGCTTCTCAGACTTCTAATTGGTTCTTTTTCATATCCATCTGTTTTTGTTTTATATCTCTTATTTAAAAGGGGATTATTCATTTGTAATTAATGTTATTTCTTTATCTCCTTGATGATTTTCAACATGCTAACATTAAAATATGTGTCAGACTGCTCCATAAAATTAGTTTCCTTAGAATGATTACTATTCTGAATATTTATTTTGTTAGCTACTTTTCTCTGCACTACATTTTGTGTGTGTGTGTGTGTGTGTGTGTGTGTGTGTGTGTGTGTGTGTGTGATACTGGGGATTGAACCCAGGGGCATTCTTTGAGCTACACTCTCGGCCCTATTTTTGTTTTTTATTTTTAAACAGGGTCTTACTAAGTTGAGGAGGGCCTCACTAAGTTTCTGAGGCTGGGCATGAACCTGCTATCTTCCTGTCCCAGCCTCCCAAGTACTAGGATTACAGACATGCTCCACTACTCCCAGCTTCTGCACTACATTTCTTGACGTGCTTTGTAATTTTGATTTCACAGCTCATTTTGAGTGGAATTTTTATCGTTTTTGTTTCCGTTGCACTATCAATTTTTCTTTTGTCTTCCACGTGAACGCCTCCCTTTTTTGTTTTCTTTTGTTTGTGACTGCTGCCTCCTACCCATGTGACTCTTACTTCTATCCCCTCCCATACCGAGGTCTTCTGGTCTCCAGTGACACAGAGGATCTCATGATATATGTACTCAGCCAGTGGATGGCTTGATTCAGTTTTGGCTAGCAATATCTTTTTGCTTTTTCTGTTTTGTTTGTTTAAGCCCAACTAGCTAGTTTCACCTCCCATCTTCAAGCAGTAAGCCAGACCCTGGTTTCCCTTTTCACACCCTCTCCCATTCCCATTCCCAATTTCATATCAACCCTTTAATTCCCATTTACTCCCCAGGAGTGGGACTCCCAAGCTTCGTCTCTGCTTCCAGATCTAAAACTCAGTAGGTGTACAGCTTCAGCTCAAAACACAGCTTTGCATTTTGGTTCCTTTTGTGGTTCAAAGGATCCTAACTTTGGTTTTCAGTCTGATCATTTCCTTTTGCTTCTCTATTTTTACAATGTCCATTGTTTGTAGAAGAGGAGACTTGACAAGCTGATATTCCATTCTACCACAATGCCTTCTGCTTTCAAAGGCTTAAAATCCAATGTAGGCAAGATTCAGACTGCAATTTCTAAATATATTCTTCATGTTAGGAAGGCTTTCTTTTATGTTTTTATATGAATGTAGTCTTTTTGTTACTCAAAATAATATTTAAGCCTTATTACATGATCAGAGTAATATGGTCCTTTCTATTTTAAGTAAAGATTTAGATAAGAAACACGGCAGGTGGCTTGGAGATAATATACCATGCATGTGATTCTTCCCTGGGGTGTTATTGTCTTCTCTGCTATTTTCCATGAAATCCAAAGTTTTATGAAAGAACATAGCATTGGTTTAAACACATTTTAGTGGTTGCTTCTGTATGAAACTGGCATATTGCAAACAATTAATATCTTGTAGATTAATGTGTTATTTACTTATTTATGTTACCTTGACCACTTTTATCTGCTGGCATTTTTAATACAGACAGTTTTTCTTTTTTAAATGCCATATTTCTACATATTTCACTGCATCAGAGAAACTTCAGATCTCAGTGTTCTTAGAACCTCCTTTCTTTAAGACATTGTCCTTAGACCTAAAATGGGACTGTAAAATTTTGTTTTGCTTCATTTTTTGGTCAAATGAGCATGCATAAACAAAAGCTAGCATCTCCCACCCAAACAAGAAATCATAAAAAAACAGCTAGGCATAGTGGTGTACACCTGTAATCCCAGTACTTGGGAGGTTGAGTTAGAAGGATCCCAAGTTTGAGACCAGCCTCAGCAACTTAGTGAGACCCTGTTTCAAAACAAACAAACAAACAAACAAAAATAACAAGGGCTGGGAATGTAGCTTGGAGGTAGCATATTTCTGGGTTCAATCCCCAGTATCACACATACACACACACACACCAAAAGCAATGCATTACATTATAGTATGCTGTGTACTTAAATTAATAATTAGTATATCTGAATTTCCCACAATATAAGTGCCAACAGTGATAAAACAGAACCTTTTTAAAGCAATATCTAGATATAATAAGTAGACACAATATTAGCTGAATTAGGAGAGCAGAGAAACTAATCTTTGTCTTATAGTCATGCTATGAAGATGTTTCTTCCAAAACCGAAGACTAGGAAGACTGCTTCCTCTTCTGTCTTTTAGTGACTTAAGCCAAACTTGTTACATTTAAATGGGACCAATATGGCCTTATTTTAGATCATTGTGTGTGTGGGGGGGGGGCGAAGTCTTTTTCTTCCTGAAGTTTATGTATTTAAGTGGTGCAAAGCAAGTATTTCTGCTATGAAGTAGACTGATGGAACCTGGAATTTATCCCCTGATGTGTTAGAATTCCACAATTCTGGAAATTCCTAGAGAGATGAGGTTCTCACACTGTCACACACAGCAGTACATCTCCTCAGGTCCCTCCAGTGTGGCTCATGGCTCCATTCTTCATGTGGTCCACTATGTGTATCTCCAGTACCCTTTGCATTATATCTTTCTATCACTATTTTCCCCCCTTACCATTACTCTATGAACATCATGAGGGAAGAGGGTGAGCCTTTCAACTCTATGTTGCCTGGAGTAATTGTTAAGTAAATTGTTTTTGAATGAATATACTCATTACTTCTCTGAAAGGTCTGATACAAACCTGGACTTTTTTTTTATACTGGGGATTAAACCCAGGGGCATTCTATCTCCGTGTTACACCCCCAGTCCTATTTTATTTTTATTTTGAAACAGGATCTTGCTAGGTTGATGAGTGTCTCACTATTTTCTGAGGCTGCCCTCAAACCTGCGATCATCCTGTTTCAGCCTCCCAAGTACTGGGATTACAAGCATGCACCACCACACCTGGCTCAAACCTGGACTTTCTATTGCTATTTTGGTTTTCAGTTGAACTTCAATATGTGGGAGAAAAATGATGTCTCTGCTTGTATTGGTCAAAATTTCAGTGGTTGGTTTCACATAAGAAAAACAGATTTCTCCCTTATGTCTTGACTTTATGTAGTCATTCGGGACTAGGATTACTCTCTCAGGTGACTCTACCATATTTTTGGTGCTTTATTATCCTCCATGTTCAATCAGTGTATGGGAAACAAGAGAGAATGTGAAAGTCTAAAGTTGCACATGAAACCTTAACAGTATTTCACCAGCCAGAACTCACTCCAATGACTCCAGCTTAATTGGAAGGAAGACCTGGAAATTTGGTTTAGTTGTGCACCAGGAAGAAAAAAAAAATGAGGCTTGATTTACTTAGACTTGCACCTGCCACAATGCATTCTTAGGAAGTCTAGAATCTAGTTGAGCTTGTCATACAATAGTTTCTATAATTCAACCATTTTTTAAAAATCCTAACAGATTGGCCATTAGCTGCTTGGGACTTAATTGTCAACACATTTCTGGGCTTTTAGTGTGTCATTTGCTATATTCTCTTGATGTGACCAGAAGCTGGCTGGAAGATTTGATTGACAAATGTGTTTTTTAAAATTTGAGAAGTAACTTTGCACCTTGGTGACAGAAATAAGACATGTTCCTGAAAAAAAAATTTACAATACAGAAAAAAATATTTTTTAAGGAGCAGATGAAATTACCTGTCTTAGCCCACACCCTAGCAAGTAAGACTTGTCTATCAAGGTTTATTTTCTCTAATTTTAGTCAAATGGGTATTTATAAGTGTCTCACAATAGAAATCATTTAAGGAAATAACATCATTTCTATTTCATTAAGTGTATCTTTTTTATAGGATCCATTTCTTCTCCATCACTAATCTTTCAACTAACTGGTCTGGGATGTGTTCTTTTAAATGAAACAAACCAAAGTAGGCACAATTAACTTACAATAACTAGAGGCAATTCAAATGTTTTTCCTTTTTTATTGTAGGCAAATCTGCTTTAGCAATTCCTAAGAAATGACCAATTTAGCACTTGCTTTGAAGTGCATTTAAATATGAGTTTCAATATAAAAGTGACTATTCCTTGAGTTTTGTGCATGATAAATAAGGAAATTGAATTTTCCTTTGGAAGAATCCATTTCTTCGGTCTCCCAAAAAAGGAGTCATTATTTTGTAAATAAGATATGTGCCTCTATTTTACAGGTTTGCTGTGACTTCCCAGGCTTGGGTAGTCATCTGAAAGGGTTCATTCAAAATAGAGATATAGGACAAACTATATAATATGAGGTTATTTTTTTAACTCACATCTACTGCTGAGAACTTTATAAGTAGAGATTTAAGAGGGCAAGCTTGAGGACTGACTGGCCTCCCAGAGTTTCTCCTAAACCTGAAAGATTATTATATCAAAAGTCAGCATTTCATTGCCCCCCTATATCCATAAAGAAAATTAAAATCATATGCTGCACAGCAAGCTTAAGCCATTCAGAATGCTCATAAACATATTTAAAGCCAAAATTACAGCTGTTTCTCGACTCTTAGTTCCATGTATAGCTCTAGATGTGGTGCTTACGTTGCCGTGCACACACTGTAATAGTAATTACTGTATTTTAAGCACCACGCTACTCCACAAAAGCATTCTTTGGTGGTGACACAGCAACTTGGTGACAAGTAGTCCCTCCTGTCCCATGGAACCCCTTTGTGAAGAAAACACTGAGTGCCCATCATGTTCTACCAGAGCCTGCCAGGGAGGGGGAAAACAGGTCACCTCAAGCACACAACCAAAGAAAGCGTATCGTTGAACACACACAGGGTGGTAACCCACAGACATCTTTCTCTTTCTGTACGTTGGATGCAATTTCAAATTTGGAATTGAATTGCTTGCATATCAGTTTAACTGAATATCTAACTGGTGCCACCAGTAATTCCAATCTTGGGGGAGCACCTTGTCCTGCCACTGTGCTCTGAAATAGGGACGAATCAACAGTCAAACCTTAACTTTAACTTTCACTAGAACATAACATATACTATATGTATTAGCATTTTCACAGCTATAATCTAAAAGATTTGACCACATAACTCAGAGAAAGAAAGAGTTATTAGCTCATGGTTTCAGGGTTCAGACCATGTTTAGCCAGGGACTGCAGATCTCAGGGCATGGTGGTGAGAAGCGCAGAAAGGGAAAGCATAAGGCTTCGCTCTCTGTACATCATGGAGGCCAGAAGCAAAAAAGAGATTAGGGGGAGGAGGAACCCTATATAATTCTGAAGGCCTTACCCCCAGGGGCCACCTTTTCCAACCACACCCTCCTGGTCTAGGCCACCACCCAGATAAATCCATTGTAATCCCACTGCTGGGATTACAACCCTCATGACTCAATTACATCAAGTCCAGACAACAATTTATGAGCTCTTCAAGGGGCCATTCTATATCTAACTGTAACTAGACAAAGATGTAGGAAGTGTGAAGTCCTTTGCAAAATGGAAATTCTCTGAATCTGGCAAAGCAGGGCAAATTTATTATTATTTTATCCTCATTATTATTTTATTTTTTATTTGTCTCTCTTATTCCCACTCTCAGAAGTTGAGGCAATTAGGTTAACAAGACCCAGGTGAGGAAAGCAAAATGTGCATCCAAGTAATGGTGGACCACCTGATATGAAATACCACTTGCATTAGGAAGTGCTTATTATAAGTCTAGGATGTTCTGTTCACTTGATCCTAACTCTAAATTATCATGTACTGAGTAGGATGATTAGGAGAAAAGGGATCTATAACGTTTGTTGTGGTTTCCCGTTGCAGAAAGGTAAATTGCATCTCTAACCCTGGTGGTGGGAACATTAATACAAAGGGTAAAACTTGGCAGCTCAAAGTTTAACAATCTGGGCTTAGGACCATCCCACAGTTATATTTTTGCAAGGATGCTATCTTAGCTTACATCCCAGTTCACTGAATTATAAACAAGAAATAAAGCTCCCTGTCTAAGTAGATAAATTAGGTATTATCCATTAAGAATTTTGTCCCATTGAACAGTAAAATAAGCATAGATTATTTATGTATATATTCATTTCTATTCTGGAGAAAAGATCTAAAGATGAAACTTGCTGAAAGTCTTATACTTCTGAGGAGCCTAGGAAGAGACAAAGTGAGACTGGACTGAGCCTGGCATTCACAAGTTCTCTGGCAGAGTTATCAGCCGGGATAGAGAAATTAGCTGAAGACTCCAATTCTGGGGTCTTCTCTCTGGCCTATAGAGTCAGTACTCATCTCCCTAGCACCATTCTTCCTGGAAAGAAGCCAATACTCTGTCTTTAAGCAGAAGAAACCTGGTTTTATGCAAAATCTTTCACAGACTTCTTTTGTAAAATCGATAAAAGTAGAGTTGCTTTGGCAAAGGAAGGAGGTCAGAAGAACAGAACTTCCCTCAAGCAACCCCCATGTCTTGTGTTCCCCAAATCTTCTCTCTTTGAAAACCTCAGAGGAAACTTCTAGCTTTTCTGAGCATGGTCTGAAAATCATCGGCTCTAGATGACTCAGACCCCTCGAGTCTCCTTTTCCAAAGAGAAGTCACTCTTAATTCTCTATTTTGTCTGATGGAACAAAGGAGAATATTGGAAACTCTGTTTGAAAGTGCTAGATCTTTTATGATATAGATTCCCCTTAAACAGTAAAATTTCTGTTTATGCACAACAATAACTAGCAACACACATATATTTCCAAATATGGAAGAGAAAACTATGAATACACATATGTGTGTGTTTACAGGATCAGAGTTATGCTTATGCAGAATAAGTAGATGTTTATGCTGTGTGATTGGAAAAAAAAAACTTCCTCAGACAAAATACACTTCCCACGGGCTCTGTTGCATGTGTAGATTCTCCCATTACTCATTTCTTTGGGGAATGGCAATTGTCAAAAAAGAAATAGCAGGCGGGGGATGGTCTGGATTCTGTTATTATTGGCCATTTATACTTTCCACTAGTCCTTCAGAAAGTAAAATTGAGGGTTGGGGTGCAATATAATACAGAGAAGATTAAAAAAGATAGGAAGGGTAGAGAAGTTGGGTGGTGTGTGGAGGGCTTTATTTAGGCCAGATTTTGAAGGGGGACATTCTGATTAAGTGCAGTGGCACAGGTTTATCCCAAACAATTGTACATTTAAAAATCAGAATGCACAGAAAAGAGGAGCGCCGTACTGAGGGAATCTTTGTGGCTTTTGAAATTTTTTAACTACTCCAGAGCTTACAACCTGTACATAAAATTGGTCACCAATTGACATTTGTGTTTGAAAGGCAATAAAAGAGAGAGTGACTGGATGGCTCGAGGCATACTCAAAAATTTTTAATCATTTTAACCTGCTTCCCTAGGAATCACTTTACTTTCATTCTTTTTATTTCTTACTGGAATATCTAGATTCTGTTTCTTAAAAATCTACTTGAGAGAAGTGTCTCTAAGAGTGTTGACTATTTTGTTGCATTTAGAAGTGTACAGGAATGACCAATTTCTGTATTTGCTCAGGGCTGCATAGTGAGGGGTGGGTTGCGGCGGGGATGCAGGCAGTGTGTCATTCTGTGATACTGAGCAATGGCATTACAAAGAGGAAGGGTCTACAGTCTCCTCAGGGGTCCGTTCTGCATTCACTGGGCAGTCAGCAGACTATGCCATGTGAGCCCTGGAGATTCTAAAACTGAAAGATAAGCAGCTGCTCTGGGTCAGACAAGTTTCATCTGCATACTTAAAATGTGGATCTTCCATAAGGATTCAGAGATGAAGATAAAAATAAATAAATAAATCTGAAAATCCACATAGAGCCAGATGAGAAAGAAGCCTATAATGATAAATTGCAAAGTTTTAAATGGCCATTAAACTTGAGCAAGTCAAATGGCTACCCAATGGAGTTTCATTTCTCATTTTATTTATAAACATTCATGTAAAATTGCAAAGAGGAAAAAAGGGAAAATCCTTGAACTCCCGTGAAAGACATTTTGTGCCTCGTATGTTGAATCACTATTAAGTATTCACCTGTCTTAAATGGGCTCTTTCTCCAGCCTCCGCATCGTACATCTTAACGTCAGTAGCATCTGCAGCTGAATGGTAATGTGGATCAGGGAAGATAATCACCAGCTAATAAGAGCTTCCAGCCTGCTTTGGCCAGTGTACACCTTTTAATGCATTTCTTTGGATAATTTACCAGTTCAATTTTTATTAAATGCTTGTGCTTGATCAAAAAGTGCTTGTATATGAAATTAGCTGTGAATCTGGATTTTTAGAAATTACCAGCACACTGGTGGTTTTGCTTCGTGTGGTCCTTCCCTTTAGCTGTCTTTTGAGCTCAGATGGCAGAAGTCATCATTTGAAAATCATTCTTGGTTTCGATTTCAGCACATCGGTGATGAAGGCATAACCGTGCTCCTTTTTCACTAAGTAGTCTCTGCGCCACAAAGATGGAAAAGGTGGAGAGCTCGTGTTCTTTCCTCCATTGATAAATCTCAAGTGCATCGGGTCTTGTGGCGACACCTTGACCTTTAGTATTTCTGTTTTTGTTGCTCTTTATTTATTTTGCTGCAGAATGCGATTGGTCATGAAAAATAACCCAGGGGCAATGCAGTGGGCAGTGGCGGGAAGGCGGAGGAGTGACCTGGTTTTGATTAGTTAATTCAGATTAGGGAGTAAATTTTGATTTCACAGCTGCTGTTCAGGTTCAGTGGCACTACCAATTTTTCCATTTCAAGTTCCCATATATAAAGCTGACAGTTTCCTCGGCTAGAACCCCTTTTTAATGTTCCTCTTTGGCAGAGGCTCTGCCTTTCCCCCCTGATTTTCAGTAGCCTTCCTTCCCCGTATGGCTTTGCCAGATCTACTCGGTTGTGAGCTTCAAATCTCCTGTAATTCCAGTCCTAGCAGGCCCTTAAACAAGTAGCAATGCACAGATGTGCAGTGAAAATTTTAAAATGTGCACTTTCTTTTAGGAATATGAACACTGAATATCACATAAACCTCTGATGTTCCCCTTGCCGCCTCCCAGAGCTTAGCTAACCCTTCCTTCTCTGTTTATATTCGTGGCTCTTAGGTACGTGGTCGGCCCTAGCTTTTAGTTCTCCCATTTTCCCATCTCTTTTCTGCTGTGCCAAATAGCTTACTGGTTTTATGATGTGGGCAGGAGCCGATGAGGGAATAGTTTGAGTCCACAGGCTCCATTTTCAGTCATGGCCTGGGCCCCAGTTTTAATATAGGCCTTAGTTAGAGACAAAGTCATGTTCTCCACAAAGCTCCCTTTTACAGTTTAAATAAAGAAATGATAAACATCAAAAGATCAACAGTTTCCCAAAGAAGTCAATATATAATAGTCATGCCCAGGAGCGCTGTTATAACTGAAAACCTTAAAATGAGCACTGAATTGTAGCTTTGTTCCATTTTGTTTTCCCTCCCTATAATAGGGTCCCTTAAAAAGAAAGAGGAATAAATGGAGGGAGGGAAGTTTGAGAATTGAGACTGAAATGAGTCTGATCATTTAGATGTAATGAAGCAAAGAAACAATTTTCAGTTCTGGAGGCTTTTTGTTGTTGTTATCGGGGGTGGGTATGGATATGTTGAAAAAATAGCTTCTTGCAATCCAACTGCAAAAAACATCCTGTCATATGAGCCTGTATTAACTTAACCAGGTGAAGTGAATATTTTGTGGGTACCTGTGTGCCGAGCCAATGGAAACATCTTCCTAGGGGACTCCGCGGCCTTTGAAATCGCTGCAAAGAATGGTCTAATATATTTTTCTTGTTAAAGAAAGAGCATGTGTGTGTGTGTGTGTGTGTGTGTGTGTGTGCGCGCGCGCGCATGCACCCGCACACTCATATTGCTCATTACAGAGTATTTATGAAGTTAGGATTTCTCCTATCTTAAAGGTGGGCAGTAGTCCTTCAAATTGCGGAATGAAATCTCGGTGTGTTTCAAGGCTGCGAGACCTTCAAAATGCCATCTCTTTTAAGAACCTCAATAAAGTGAGGATTCTGACAGCCACACTGGTTTGAATCATACCCTGGTAACAGATGGGTTAACAGGCAGGAAGCAGAGCTGAGTGCATTTGCATTGTTCAGCTTCTGGCTTATCTAGAAGCTATAGGAAAGGATTTTTGCATACAGGTCAGCTGGGTGGGCTGCGTGTCAGTGTCCAGAAGTGGTCATTTCTTCTAGGGTGGGAGGTGTCTGTGTTGTTTTATTCTTTATTGCCTAGTGTCTGTGAATTACCAGAATGTCTGTCTGAGGTTGGGAGTTAGTCTATGATTACACTGATGAGGGCTGGAAGGTACAAGGTAAAAGACTCTGGTAAGATGGGGGCTGTTCTGCAGGAAGTTCAGGCTAATGCCTTTCTGTATGTCTACAGAGCTAACCCCAAAGACAACAGAAACCAAATAGATCGACCTGCTGTGTCTTCCCAGAAAAGAGGATGGGTAACAGTACAGTTTGGTGTTCAGAACTTTAGTTTGAACACCAGGAGATGAGATTCCAATTCCTGCTTTAGTACTGACCTCTCCAAGAGCCACAGGCCAGCAGGACGGCAGGTCATTCTCATGCTTCATAACTTCGATTTGTCCATCTGTGAAACGGGATGACCGCACCCTCTGCCATTCCTGTCCTTATTGGGAATTTAGTTAGATGGATGAGACCATGTAAGTGCATCAGGTTTGAGTTCTTCAGGGGAAAGGTGTTCTAGAAATCCAAGCCAGTGTGTGTTGTCTGAGAGTATCAGGCACCTGCCATGATGTGGAGGGCTGTCAGCAAGCCACAGCACCTCCCTGCACACTGAAACTGAGCATCCTTTGACCTGCCCGAAAGGCAGCATTTAGCATCATTGTGGAGACCCACTTTAGGTATTGACAACTTGAAGTAAGATCCACTTAAGTGCAAGGTGAAAAATGACTCTTTTTTCACATACGCTAAGTCTTCCACTCGTACAGATGAAAATAAGGAGATTTATGAAATGGCAATGCAAATCTTCACGCTAATCAACAGAGTTTAGAAAAAATCAGCCGGGAACCCTGAACATGCCCGTGGCAAGTGTACTGCTTCAGCCTACAAGAGATAAAGTACACTAGTGCATATCGGTTAGTCTAATTTATTCAGAGTCGTTGCCATATCACAACCTCGTGTTTGATTTTCTTATAAACTAATAATTTCTTGAATGAACTAATACTGCTACAGCCACGAGTACCTCTACCTTGTAGAAGTTTTTTATTGTTGTGTATGCAACTAAATTGAAATATCTTTCACTTGAAATATTGACTTTAATATTTCATTTGAAAAATTCATGAAGCCTTTGATGTTAAATCCATACTCAATTTAGCCAAATGCCATTAGAATATGCAATACGCCTGAATACAGAAAGCATTATTGTCTGTGTTTCTGCAGAAGAATTACATTTTATGACTGTAACGTCAGGATCTTTTTTGGATTTGTGCATGAGGAGAAGAAAGGGAAAGGCAGCACATTAGATGCAAAATGAAAAGTGGTATTGATTAGGCTCTCATTTACCCACTCTCTGCCTCATTCCCTAAATGCATGGAAATAAGGGTTGTGCCACTGCAACTAACAATGCTCTATAATGAATGGAACAATCTTTAGAAAATTAGTGTGAGCATGTATGATAGTGCACAGATGTTGCTCCGAGTAACTGTCATACATTTCTTTTACATCTCCATTTACATAAGTCTCTTTATTTCCTAATAGTATCATAATAGAAACATGACAATAGTTAATGATTTCATAAAGCATGTAATGTAAAGGCTGTCAGAAAGGTAGAACGTTAATTGAAACCTATAGCTATACTGCATTAGAATTACATTTCCTAAATGAGTCGTGTTAAAAATACCCCTTTTGAACAGAGACAAAGACAGGTATTTTCTTTTTTTTTTAAACAACAACAACAAAACAAAATTCGAGCTTCCAGTAAATTAAACATCCCCCCCCCATAAGACACAGACTAACAAATATTGCAAAATCCACTGTGTGCTAATAGAATGTTTTTTGCCTTTAGTAATTTATGGGCACTTCCCCCCTATCTATCGATCACATTTTAAAAAGTAAACTGCATTAACATTTTAGAGTCTATTGGCTCCAGAAAATGTTTGATTTTTATCACTACTAAAGCATCAGCATGGCGCGTGCCTTCGTTAGCTGGTGCGGGAGCAGGATGCTTCCGTTTGAGTGAGAAGGCTGTCTGCACTGTCCATGTTAACACAGGTATCCACGATGCCCTGAAGGAACGGGCTGGAGAATGGGGCTGGGGACAGGCCATGCTATTTTTTAAAAGTACAAGGAACACATTTATGAAACTGAGGGTGGGGTGGGGAAGTGGAGCAGAGAAAAGACAGGACATGGAGCTTTGTTTTCTCAGATAACTGAATAGCCAGACGGCTAAGATCCTTTTGAGTCTTTGATGCTTCCTTGAGCTCCAAAGACAAATTAAGCCCCAGGTTGCTGCCTGCTCTGTAGCACCATCTGGTGGTCAACCTGCGGCCTCTGTCAGTCTGGGTGGGGAAGTGAACTGTGCTGCTCCAGACAGGTCAACACCCACTTCGGTTTTAACATACAGCATGGGAGTTGCGATGTATACCACACTGGGGGAGGAGCAGGGATGACAGTCATGGTAGAGAAGGCTCACAGGAACCAGACCAGCTATGGAGCAGAATGTCTCCAACTGGTTATTCACAATATATTTGTTAAAGATGAAAAGAAAACGAAGCTCCCTCCCTTTCTCATTGAGTGGGAAGTAAAGAACCCCCTGAATTTTTAGAACAAGACCAAACCATCTGTGTGAGAAAATTTATTCTCACCTTGATCCTTCAACATCTTGTGTATCTTCTATTCTATTAAATTAAGGCATTACTGAAATATGTTTAAAATTGAGCACCATCCATCATAGAGATTGAGTTAGGATATCTACATAATATTTACACATCTCAACAGGAAAAGTAATTTTTCTTTCCAGTAGTTATCATTTTTGAAAACCCGGGTTGACTTGTAAGCCACCGTCTGTCTCATCCCTTACTAAGCATTTCCTCAGCTGATGCATTTCACTGATTTGATCTCACTGATACGGTAATAAAATCATTGGTCACTCAGACACACGGAGCTGGTAGCCATGTGTTGAATCACCTGCTGTTAATTCAGATAGAGGTATACAGATGGGACTCGGGGACCCAAATGTGTTAATCTGAGAAATCCCCGGGCAATATCCCATGGATTACAATATTGCTGAAATATCCGGTATATTACTGCAAGTTAAATACTTCTAGAATTAATTATTAAAAGTGTATTTACCAAGGTTTAGCAACTATTTAATATGTGTTGCTTCCCAATGGGAGATTAGCCTATCTAAGGGCTGTGGAATCCTGGGGCCTTTGGAATTTATTTAACAAATGATAAGCACCTGATTAAAAATAAATTAAATGCTAGTTAAAAGTATTTAAGGATCTCATTTAAAGTGTTTCATTAGTAAGGGGTTGCCCTATCCCATCTTTATTGTTTCAGAATTGCTAACTTTATAGACTGGGACAGGAAACAAGATGGCTGCCAGAGAAAATTGTGTAGATTATATTTCTTAATGACTTGTTTTTTTATCTTGTGAGAGTTTTATTTTTTAAGGTGATGATTTTTTTTTTACTCCATGAAAACAGATATCTTAATGCAACTGAAATTTGGAAGAAAGTTTAAATAACAGGTCCCCTAGTTGCAGACTATTGTAAGATTTACTTGTACTTTCTCTATTTTCATCTTGGAATACTGTGTAAGTGTCCCTGACTCCATTTTATAATTTTTTTTTCTAGAGCTAGAGTTACTATAGTTAGCACAAGGGAAAGGCTCATTCCCTTTGTATAGTCATTCAATAGAGAAAAAAGAAAATCATTATTTATGACAAAATGATGTGAATTCTTCTTTTGGGTGCACTGAGTACTTATGATTATTATTTGCCAGCCATTGTACTAGGCCTATTCATATTCTTTTTTTTAAGGTCAATTTTTAAGACATTGTTACACTTGCAAGTTTATATGCATGATATGCAATGCCAATCTGCTTAAGTTTGAACCAGAAAAGTCCAAGAGCTCAGACCAACACCTACTCTTGCCTTACACAGAGCTTTCAGAGAAAACAGGATTCTTTTGAGACAAACTCAGAAAAGCAATGGGAATTTGATGTCAAAACAAGCCTAAAGATATGTTTAAAGGTAGAAATGTATGTTTTGTTTTAATATTCAAATTATGGTTAGTGTGTTTGAAATCAATATCTTTGCATCCACTGCTTTTGTCTTTTGAAGAGTGTAAATTCTGTCAGTCTAGGGTCTCAGATTTTGTGTAATTAAAAGACATTCTGACTATCAGTACATTATGCTTAATACAAACTAGCTAAAGTAATAGCGACTTCTGAACATGGAGCTCATTCGTGTTGATGTCTAAGTGATATGGATGTGGAGAAAAGATTGCTAAGAGGGAACCGAATGAGAGTAAGAAGTTGGGGCATAGTATAGAGGGGTTCCGATGAAGAAAAATGTTGCTCTGGGAAATGAGGCATCAGATCCTTCTTATTCATGAGCATCCTTGCCGCAGAGAAGTTCTCTAAGCTGAACAATTGTAGTCTCTTCAGATAACAAATTACAGATAATTATCCAAGAACATATCTTATTAAAAATATGGCAGATATACCAGGTTTATTCGGGAAGGAGCATTCCTGCTGTGGGTTAAGTATAGGTCAAACAGGAAATCATGATCTGAAGAAGCAACTTGGACTTTTGGCTATAGGAATCTCTCCAGAACCAAATCCTACATTGATCAAGTGCCAGTAAATAGGAGAACCTGATCACAATACAGAGTCTGAGATTGACTTGTGTGGGTTGTGGCTAGGAGCTGAAAGTCAATGATAATAATTGAGTCAGTTTATCTTAAGGATCAAGGATAATCAACCTAAAAGACAAAAGGAGTTGCCTTCTTCATTTATCAACCAGATCTTGGAACCACAGATACACTCCTTAGAGTTCCTGTAGGAGGCAACTCCAAAGGAAAATGTTGCATTTTTCCATGCACTCACTAGTCCTGGGGGTAAGAGCATGTCAAGCGAACCATCTACAGTTAATATGGGTAGATTTAACACCGCTGGGGGACTGAATACAATCCAGGGAAAGTAGAATGTGTCTTGGCGATGCTCGTTGGCCATGGCCACTGGTCAAGCAGCAGCTGTGGTCTTTATGTTACCAGCAAAGGCTTTGAAACCTCTCCTGGATCATCTCCCACCCTCATGGCTCCCTGAGCAATGGTGATAAAAACTAGCCAAGTGACTGCTGCTGCAGCTGAAATTACCTCTTTGGTCTCACACAGAGCCATCCTCCAGCCATGGAGAACAGCCAGCATGTCAGCAGAGATGGCGAGTTAGGGACTGAATGTGTCCCTTTGTATGCTGGGGTTGCTTTATTCCACAGGAGACCTTTCAGTAGCAAGGATGGCTGCTGGTATTTTATGCTGCCAGGCAGTATTGTAAATGCTGGGTGGTTTCATCTTGAAGTGGGACTCTTTCAAGTTGCCTTTCGAGCTACAGGGTTCTCTTGGTTTATGACAGCTAAAGACACTGATACCGAGTACTCCGTTGTAGTCACTATACATGTGTGCATATAATTATAATGTTCAGGTCTAGAATTGTGGGGAACCACCCATGCTAAGTAGAGGTCTGCCACAGATTCCTAATTTATCTGACTTGCCATCGCATCTTCAGAAAAAAAAAAAACAATACTGTGTTCCCTGGAAGTTTACCTTCTTTAGATAAATAAACACAAAGATGCAATGATAAGTTTGGATTTTCTTGTATATCGATATTTTGTTCCAGTACCTCCCTGGGGGGTGTATCACACACTTTGGGAATCTATGAGTGGTATCTAATTCACGGTGAGACTATTTTTATGTTAGATCTTTTTGTAATAATGGAAAATAAATTACTTTCTGGTGCATTAGCACCAGAGCCAATCCGTTTCCAATTCCTGAAGTTAAAAGGAACAACACTGACTATTTTCTGAAGCAGAAGATGTCTGTTTTAAAACACTGGAGGATGTGGAATTGGGTTTAAAAGGTATGGCTTTCTCTGGTGAACATTCACATCTTTTGCCTGTTGCTTTAGAAATGGAAGATACTCAGTGAATGCAATCCAAAGTTAGATGAGTATTAGGTAGGTCATTGAGAAAACATGAAATAATTACTGATGATAGCTAACATTTATTGAGTACTTCCTACAACGCTATGCCTGTTCCCATCTTTCAAATAGATACTGTTATTTTTTCGTATTTTTCAGAGGAGTAAAACCAATGCTTAGAGGGAAATTGTCTAAGGTTTTTAGCCATAGGTTACAGAGCTTGTCTGACTAGATTTATCTGATCCAGGACTCAAGTTCTTCATTTGAGTGCTTCGATAATTAGATCACAGACATCAAAGGCCAGTGCTATAGGGAATTGAAGGCATTAGGGTTTTTTAAAAGTATTATACACTATACTTAAGATCTTCCAAAGGTATAAAGACTTGTGAAAGTCATGTACAACCCAACTCCCCAATTTCAGATACAAACTTTTCCTACCAATAAAGCACCCTTCTCTGATGGCTTCGCTCTTCCTCTGCTCTGTAAGAATGATATTGGCTAGTGCATTTCTGTGTACTTTCTCTACATATATATTTAATTCTTAAACTATGTGCCTTATTGTTTTGCAAGATTCTGATAAGAGAGTTTCTTTGGAAGTGGGAAGAAGGAGCTTAGAGAGAACATGGAAACCATAGAGCTCCTCTCCCATGTGTATTGTGCAACATGAAACCATTTTTACAGATTTTTTTTTTTGGTCCCTTCTCAGGACCGTGTGAAAGGTCTGAATGATTTTGCCAGCATTTTCAGGAAACATGTTTCTGAGCCACAAGTACAGAAAACAGATCTCGAAACACTTGCCCTTTCCTGTAACTAGGGGCAGAATCCAGCTCGCCCTCTTGTCTGCACCGCGTGATTGTCAGAATGGCTAATTTTCTCCGATTCTGCATTCTCTGGCATTTGGAAAATGTCCCCCAAGAAGTTAAAATCGTCATCCTCGCTTGGCGCTCCGTGGCAGCTGCCTGCCTGGTGGCTTCTGGTAGTTCCGTGAAACGTGTGGGCAGAAGAACAGAAGGGCTGAGGAAGGAATAGAGTGACTGGAATAGCATTTGCCGGCAGAACGCTTGTAGCTGAAGGTGGAGCATATTCAGGGGACACTGTTAGGAATATTTTAAAATCACAGGTGCACTTCTGCTCCCTGCAATTTAAAGGTGCACAGCAAATGCAGTTCGATAACTGCGGCACAAAGCGGCTACTGGTTTCCTTATTTCTGAGTTCTTGTGCACAGAGGGGAGATGAGCTGTGTCTACTTCTTCCAGGAATGAGCCGGTTTAAGGCAACTGTTTCCCTGGCACCTGGGATGGAGCCTGCAGGCACTCAGGAAAGGTTTTTGGAGGAAATAAATAAACAGAAATGTCATGTTTTCCCACTCGAGACTAATCCAGTTGGGCACAAATGTTTACTTATGTCTGCGAACTCCACCACTCCTACCTGGTTTAGCTCAGAAACGGAACACGATTGCTTCACACATACATGAATTCTGAGTTACTTGCAGAAGGGAAAGGAACGAACTTGCTGTGCCCATGCCTTTCTTTTACTTATTAAAACCTGAAATGCCACCTGAGGAAAGTTACTTAGAGGAACAGAAGAGGGGAATAAAAAGCAGCCTCCTAAAAAAAAAAAAGCAGCCCAAAGTTCTAAAATTATGTATCACATCAACAAACTTTTTCAAGTACTTATCCCAGAATATGTATATTTATAAATTATATATGTACAATCGCATGGATATGTTCATACATAATAGAAAATATACAAATATTTTGACTGGAGGAGACAAAACCAAAATAAAATAATTTTAGCAATGGGACAAAGCCTTTTGCTTTCACAAGAATTACTATTATGACTTGTTTAGTTATAACTCAAAATATTTTATCAACTTGGCTTAATAGTTTGTGATATAACTTCTGGTTCCAAATTCAGATGGTTTTTAAAATTTGGTTTTAATGGCTATTATAGCTAAAAGGAAGACGTAGCACAGGTGTAATGGGAAAAAGTCCCATTTGCTGGTTTGTGATACCCAGATTTTAGTCTCCTCTATCATTTATAGGCGCATGCCTTGTCTCTGACAAGCAAATGTCCATCTCCCCTGATGTAGACAATTGTCTTTACAAACTAAGATACGCATTCTTATATTTTCAGCAAATGAATCTAGATTCCTCTGAGAATTTTGATCTGTAGGATTTTTAAACAGGTTTTAATATTCTGTTTTCAACTTGTTAAGAAGTGTGAAGATACAGGAGATTTTTTATAGGTGACAGGCGTATCATTTTCAGTAGTAAAATCATATTACAATGGAAATGATTCTTAATGCTGATTTTTATTTTTTCTTTCCATACTCCAAATTTTAGATTTTTAAAAAAATAGAAATCTTTCTCATCCATGATCACATCAAATTAAACCTTAAAGGCAGACTGAGTATGTTTTCTTCTAAAATAATCATCAAATTTGTGTCCCTTGCCTTTTTGCAAAAGAAAAATGCAAACTTATATTGAGGTATCACAAGATTTTTTCCAGTTATTGTTCATGAGATGACCAGCTAACCTCTGTGTGATATAAAAGAATTTTATGGGCCCTTTCTATCTCATTACCAAGAATTGAAAATATTTGTACTATATTTTAAAGGGTTTGTGGTCATCATGATTATTGTTAATCCTATAGGACTTATCCACTTTAGCTTAGACTTCTTTGCTTATGAATGATGCTGATGAAAAATGGTTTTTGTACATAAATGTTCATGAGACTTAGTTTTAATTACAACTTATAACGCAGTAATCTACTTAAAGAAGCCCAAGCAAATTGCTCAACGTCACAGTCTGTGGGCAGCCTGATGTCCTGAAGGCACCTCTGCCAACCC
>PVJS01007290.1:0-56665 GCA_004027185.1 Glis glis
TTCGACCTCTTCCATGTTTTCCATTTTATTGGAATATAAGTTTTCAAAGTAGCTTCTTATGATCCTCTGGATTTCTCCACTATCTGTGGTGATATCCCCTTTTTCATTTCTGATTTTGGTAATTTGCATTGATTCTCTCCTCCTTTTGGTTAGGTTAGCTAGTGGTTTGTCAATCTTGTTAATCTTCTCGAAGAACCAATTTCTTCTTTTGTTGATTCTTTGTATTGTTTTTTTATTTTCTATTTCATTAATTTCTGCTCTGATTTTAGTTATCTCCTGCCTTCTACTGGCTTTGGGCTGTGACTGTTCCTGTTTTTCAAGATCCTTGAGGTGTGTCAGTAGGTTATTTATTTGGATGTTTTCTGTTTTTCTTATGTGGGCACTCAGTGCTATAAATTTTCCTCTTCACACTGCTTTCAAGATGTCCCACAGATTTTGATATGTCGTGTCTCTATTTTCATTTAATTCCAGGAATTTTTTTATTTCTCCCCTTATTTCTTTCCTGATCCAGTCCTCATTCAGGAGTGTATCGTTCAGTCTCCATGTACTTATGTGATTACTTTTTGTCGTCCTGTTGTTAATTTCCAGTTTCAATTCATTGTGATCTGAGAAGATGCAGGAAATTATATCACATCTTTTGAATTTGCTGGTGCTTGCTTTGTGACCCAGTATATGGTCTATTTTGGAGACTGTTCTGTGGGCAGCTGAGAAAAATGTGTATTCAGGTGTTGTTGGTTGAAATAATCTGTATGTGTCTATTAGATCCATTTGGTCTATAGTTTTCTTTAGGTCTGAGCAATCTTTATTCATCTTTTGTCTAGAGGATAGATCTAGTGGCGTGAGTGGTATGTTGAAGTCTCCCAATATTATTGTGTTTGGATCTATTTGGGACCTGATATCCCAAAGACTTTGTTTTATGAGTGTGGGTGCACCCACATTTGGGGCATAAAGTAGGATTTTAATCCAACCTGATGATTAATTTTGTGTCAATTTTACTGGGTCACGAGGTGTCCAGATGTTTGGTCAATCATTATTTCTAGATGTGTCTGTAAGGCTGTTTCTAGAAGAGATTTACATTTACAGTGGTAGAATGATTAAAGTACATATCTTTCCCGCTGAGTGTGGGCATCATCTAATCCATTGAGGGCCTGTATCAAACCAAAAAGAGGAAGAAAGGAGAATTCTCTCTTTCTCTCCCTGCCTGAGTAATGATGTCAGACTTATCATACCCTTACATAGGACTTACATCATAAGTATTCCTGGTTCTCAGACCACTGGACTTGAACTAGACCATGTATCATCAGTTTTCTTGTTTTTTAGGCCTTTGGACATAGCTTGGAGCTATGCCACCAACTTTCCTGTATCTCTCCCTTTCAAACAAAAGGTCATGAAATTTCTCAGCTTCCACAATCACATAATCCATTTCCTTATAGTGAATTCCTTTATGTATGTGTCTTATTGATTCAGTTTCTCTGGAGAATCTTGACTGTTACATTCAAGCACTGTGACTCAAAAATTGTTCCACTTTATGCAACATAATGCCTCAAGATTCACAAAAAATACACTTTCCATCACTATATTTGAAGATAGTAGGAAAAAAATGAGATAACAGACATACCTGGAATCAAAATCTAGATTTGTCACTCAATATTTTGTGTAACTAAGTAAACAAATGCAACTTATGTGATTGTATAAATGGAAAAATAATAATTTATAATAAGATTCTATAGAGATATGAACTCATAAATCATGTATAATATAGTAATGTGGTTCCAGGAGTATAGTGCTGAAAAACTTCAAACTAAATATATCCTTTTGGCAAAATATGTCAGGAGATTTATAATTTAATGGTGCAGCATTTACAGGAAGTATTTTGTCATGTACTGATATTTATAAGAGGACTTTATTAAGTGTCAATTTACAGAAACTAGGTAAACTAGGCATTCATTTTAGTTCTGTCACTTAAAGACTTTCAACACTTGCTGTCCACTTACATAATTTCTAAGCCAATAGTTGTTAGTATTGATTTTAGCAAATATCCTACAAGTTATTGTACCAACCATGTTTCAAACAGTACAGTGGATGATAAAAGCCATACTTTTAAATCCAAATTTTGTATTGTAGGACCTGCCTTTTGAATATAAACCAAGTGACAACATGAAACTGTTGAGATTGTCATATATGTCACTCTATTACCTATTTTTCTTTTCTTTTTCTTTTTTTTTTTTTTTGGTTAAACCCAGGGGCATTCTACCTCCAAGATACATCCCAAGTCCTTTTTATTTGTTTTATTTTGAAACAGGGTCTCAGTAGCTGAGGCAGTCCTCAAACCTGTGATTCTCCTGTCTCAGTCTCCCAGGTATTGGGATTACAGGCGTGTGCCACCACGGTCAGCTTACTACCTATTTTTCTTTCCACACTGGATGGTTTACTCTCTAAGATTTCGCTGTCTCATGAGTTATCAAGTACTGTGATGACATTTAATTTTCACATTTGTGATAAATATAAAGTAAAATGCAATTATCCTGCATTTATGATGATGTGGAAAAACTGCATTTTGGTGTGTTTATATACACATGATTTTCTTAACAACATGAAGAGTAAGACTGATGTACTTTTATTTAAAAACTAACAGTTTTCTATGTTGTTAAACACTAATCTATCTATGGAGTATCATAGCATTCATCCTTTGATTACCAAGAGAGTTTTTTTATTGTTGTTGATTTTAGCAGAGCTGAATTAAATTGAGGGGAAATGAAGCAAAAAAAATTCTATTGTAATTGAATTACATTAATTTATTCATGCAACACATTGTGGCTACAGGTGTGTATATTTTGAGAAAAAAAAAACAAGTACTACTTTATTTCTAAATTTTCCAAACCCATCAGGTTAATGGCATATACATGACATTGTAATATAAAACCAAAATAGCTCTGTATTTCCTTTGTAAATGTAAAAATACATCTGAATCCTAATGTTCAAATATAGGTGAATGCCAAGTCCTATAGAAGATAGGTCTGATACTAGATTAAATTTGATAAAAAGAGCTTATTTTTTAAATGTACTCACTTTAAAATTAGTACTTAATTTTCCTGATAAAGAACTCTAGTGTCTAGAGGCTTAAGCTAGGTTTTTTTTTCTGATTAGATTTACTGATTAGATTTCTCCAATTGATTAGTTTTGCTGGGTTAAGTGTAGGGGAAACTGGCACAAGTAGAATTTGTAGCATTTAAATATTATTCTAATACAATTGGTCTACAGAGCATTATTTTATCTTCCAGAGTATGGATAAAAAGATTATCAGACGTAGCTATAGTTACAAATTGTTGAGTAATGCAAGACAATAATTCTATGTCAACATAATTCAAATAAATACATTTCATATTTATAGATGTTTCCAATGTCAATGTTTAACAAGCATAATTTGCTGCTTCTGAAAAAGTATTCTTAGTTTAAAGTTACTATTTAGTGATATTTTCAATTCTTATTTGGAGTATTTTCCTCTAATTCATGAATGAGCCATTTCTTCCATAAATATTAAAATTTAGATTTAAACTTGTTTTAAAATATGTTTAATAGAATATCATTAGGATGATTCCTACAATGAGATATGGTATTACAGCATTAACTATACTCCAGTATCAGCTGGGTTTTTTGGGCATTCATTTCAGTTAAAAATGTGGAAAAAACTTGATCTGCTGTGAAGAAAAGAAAACTAAATTACTTTTCTGACGGTTGAAGTTAAGAAAAAAGTCATAAAAATATTAGAAGAGTATTTCATTTCAATTCAAAATGTCTTTTTGATTGTCTGCTATGCACCAGGAATGAGTAAGAAAGTAGAAAAGCACTTAAAACATTCTCAGTTTCATTAGTCAAAAGATAAATGCAAATTGAAACAATTATAACCTATCACTTACACCTATTAAAAGGAAAAAATAAAATAACAATAACAACATCATGAATATCAAGCATTGTCTAGGAGGTAGAATAAGTGAAACTGTTACATATTACTTGTAGCATTGCAAAAAGATGTAGTCATTTTGGAAAGCAGTTTGGCAGTTTTGCAGATTCTTTTTTCTCTTTCTTTCTTTCTATTTTTTTTTTTTTTGGTACTGATGATTGAATTTTCATTCTACCTCTGAGCTACACCCCTAGCTTTATTTTGTTTTTATTTTGAAACAGGGTCTTGATAAGTTGCAAAGGGCCTGGATAAATTGCTGAGGCTGTCCCTGAACCTGCGATCCTCCTGTCTCAGTCTACCAAGTACTGGGATTACAAGCATGTGCCACCACACCTGGCTCAGTTTGGCAGTTTCTTATAAGCTCAAACATAATGACTAAAAACTGGAAACAAATAACATTCAACTGGTGAGTCAGTAAACTAGAATATACATACATGTTGTTATATATTACTATGTGTTATAAATATATTATATATTTATAATGTCTATATTAAAGATAACAATCTTAAAACCACAAAACACAAATCTTTTCTTTTTTTTTTTTTTGCGGTACCGGGGATTGAACCCAGGGGCGTTCCACCTCCGCGCTACACTCCCAGCCCTATTTTTTATACTTTATTTTGAAACCGGGTCTCACGAAGTTGCGGAGGGCCTCACTAAGTAGAGAGAGAGAGAGAGAGAGCTGAGGCTGGCCACGAACTTGGATCCTCCGGTCTCCGCCTCCCAAAGTACTGGGATTACAAGTGTGCGCCACCACTCCCGGCTCAAATAAATCTTAAATGCATCAATATTATGTGAAACTATCCAAGCTCCAAAGTTTATATAATGTGATTCCATTGACATGACATTGTGGAAAATGAAAAACTACAGGAACAAGAACCATCAGTAAATAATGGGTATTTTAAAATATTTCCCTTTAAAAGTCCTTGAGAAGAAAAAAAAAGAAAATGATTTTATGCTAAACCCGGTAGCTGGGGTCTCTAATTACTTAACAGACATTAATAATGCATTGTTTATTCTCATGTTATTAAGAAGTTAAATCCTACTTTGACAGAAAAATGAGAATAATAATAATAAAGAACTTTATTCTCTTAAAATCATTTTCTGATATTTTCAATATTTTTCTGTTATTACAGTGTATTAAATTTAAAAATCATATTTAAAATATTTGAGCCCATATACTCATGAGATTTTGGCCAAGGATCAAATTCTTTGCTTGTATTAAAAAGGCATAATAATTTTGAGCATAAAATAACTCCTTATGATTATAAAATAATTCCTTAGAGAAATATGTATATATGATCTCGAATTACATTTTGAGTTTATGGGAACCATGAAAAAGTTGTCTTAGACTCTTATTGAGTTAATTTTTTTCTATCACAATGCTTCATCTTTTTTTTTCTTTTGGGAACTATTCTAGTACTCATGACAGGAATGGCAGTTTCCTCAAAATGAGCTTGTAAAACAGACTCTTACCACCCAGAAAATATAAGAATATTCCTTTGTGTCTTTTTTGTTGCTGTTGTTGTTGTTTTTCCCTGAGATACCCTTAATGTAGATTATTTATCCTACTAAGAAAATAATGGCTTCAATTGAACAATTTTTCCTCCCTGAGATGATGCCTTTATTAAATCCAATAAGACTAGATTGTTAGTTTATTTTTTGTTTTGTTTTGTCCTTTTTATTATCACAATATTTAAACAGTTTGATATGCAATTTTAGTATTAGATTAATTTTGAAACTGAAGTGTCTAGAAGAACCATAGATTTGATGGGAGAGACTCATGTGTAAAAAAGTGAATTTCTATACCCACAATATTGTGATTTTTTTAAAAAATTTTCTTAAATGTTTTGGGTCACTGCATACTATTTTAAAAACTTCAAATTTACACTGCATAAAACGTGGTTACTTATGGAAAATATAGTCATATGTTTAAAAAGTATTTTAATGATGTTTAAGTGACATGCAATAATAAAGGCTTTTTTTTTCTTCAGAAATAAGCTGTTGCCTCAAATGTTGTTAAAAGCCAGATGAAAATTACTTTTGGTATTTACAACGAAAAAGCTACACAATTACCTGCATTCTCTGATACAATTGCCATGTGCATAATTGCATGCAATTACTTTCTATATTATGAATATTTTATATTTTGTTGGCAGTTTCACAGCCTCACAATTCTGACTGTCAATGCTTAAAAAAGTCCAAACTGTTTTTTAATTATTCTGATAATTATATCTATACCCAAGAAGATTATTTTTGATTCTCTCCATTGTCCACAGTGACATAACCAATTGAATTGGTCGCTAAGGGTCATAGTGTCTTTCTATAATTGTTAGTAAATTCTGTAATTTGTACATGTAATATTCAAGAACAAAATATAGGCAGCACTTACAGCTTAGTAAGAATGTTTCACTACATATATAAACGGGAGAGAACATAGATATTTGCATCTACCAGACTATCTGAACATGTAGAAATTATGGGCTTTTGCAAACATGTTAATAAAAGATTAAAAAGCCAGGCGTGGTAGTGCACACTTGTAATCCCAGTACTTGGGAGGCTTAGATAGGAGGATTTCAGGTTTGCAGCCAGCCTCAGCTACTTAGTGAGGCCCTCTGCAACTTAGTGAGACCCTGTTTCAAAATAAAGAATAAAAATGGGGGTGTAGCTCAGAGGTAGAGTGCCTCTGGGTTCAATCCCCAGTACTGCAAAAGAAAATTAAAAAAAATGATCATAATACTGAAAGAAACTTTTTTCTTTCAATTACTAAAAGTAGGTTGGCTTTAAATGCATATTTTTCCTGTTAAGGAATTGGGATGTCACACTCATGGCTTATTTAAATCTTACCCACAACTATCCCCATACAAATCTGAAATACGTATTTAGTCATCTGGGAGTTTGCCACAGGTCTTACGGTGTCTAGTCAACTTGGTGTTTTCAAGACTTGTGAATTTTATAATGCTAAGAGATCACAGAATTGGTTCAGATCAGATGCACTCTAGCAATAAAATTACCATGTCGTCAGTAGCAACCTGTATCCTAATTTGTCCCCAATCCTACCCTCCCATGTAGAATTGCTTTAGATCACAGGGTTTTGTTCTAAGAAAGGTGAAATTTGTGAGAGATGACTTTGAAAGTTATTGTAACTAAAGGATATCAAAGAATACTTGGACATCCACAAATTTGTAATCTTTATGATAAAGGAGTAATATATAAAGTAGGGCTTGATATGAATTTTCTGACTCAGATAGCATAGGAAATGTCTGGGAAGAAAATACAGTATTCTATGCCCATTTGTCTCAACCTTAACTTATATATTACCCCTTTATCATAAAAATCACATAGGGTAAAGTTGGCTATAAAATGCCTATCTGAATAGTAATAGATGAAACTGCTTGGGAAAAATGTCCCACTTTTTCATATTTGTCGAAATGAAGTAAATATCACTGTTATTTTAGGCAAAGTTAATTTCTAAAGCAAGAAGTGTCTGCATATTAAACACAGGGGAAGATTTTATTACTGAAAATCTATCATAAAAGCTTACAGAATTTCCATTTTTAAAAAAGCTGCCTACAATTTATATCAAGGAGAAAAGTTCTTATTTGCTGCCGTCAAATAGCAGAAATAACTCTCTGAAACACCAGGAAATGCTGAAATAATGACTGAGTTATATAGATTTCTTAATCCCTGAATATGAATGTATACACTTAGTAACATCAAATTTTTCCACATTTATGATAGCCCGAAAGGAAACCAATTATATTATTTTCCATCCAGCCCCTGAGGCATTTTTAAAATTTTCAGTGAATTAATATGTATACTTAGATAGATCCATTTGTCTCTGACTTGCAAAGTAAAATAACAGCATGAATATTGAAAGCTCACTTTAATATAACAGTTGACACATTACCATGTGAATTGACATTGTGACATTGTTCTAAGCATTTTATTTTATTTTCTCATTTAATTCTCTAAATAGGTAGGTGGGTATCACTTTGTTTTCCAGATGAAGAGACTGGGAAAACAAGAGGGTAAATAATTTGCCTCAGGTCTTAGACTAACAAGCAGCAGAGTTTGACTATGAACCCAGGCTTGAATTGTAACCAATGTATTATGCCAAATTTTACCAAAGGAAATGATAGCTCTGGAGTGAGTTTTCAGGCCTGCATTGTTATTACAACACTATGGCTCAGGTGCCCAAAAATGGATTTAAAAAAAATATTGTAACTCTTTTGCTAAATTTTGTGATGAAATACAATAAATCTGTGTTCTGGGACCTGGCTTGTCATCACATGAAGATGAGAAGGTAATTTATGCTTGAATTTACCTCCAAACCATTATTGTGTAACCTATCACACCAAGATGTCTTTAGTCTGATACCAGCTTCAAAAATGCTATATATCAAATTACTGTTGAAGCAGTTATTAGTGAAAATAATACCTCTCACCATGCTGATTAGAACTTTCTTATAGCAGTTCAGACACCAGTGACCTGAGGAAAAATCTACTTACATAATAAGAAGTTTCAACATATAATAAGAAGTGCTGATGTAGGGGGTTATACCAATTAGCAGTTAGAATACAGAAAGATGGAAATCTAGCTATTTGCACACACTTTTTTTGACTTTTTTTCCTTCATTTGGCGACAAAGTATTATAGCAATAAATTGAGGTAATGAGCAGATTGGTGATATTTTATATTTAGTTCAAATTCTTTAGGTCATTTTAAATAAAGTGCTTTTATTTAAATTCCATTTTGGGATTTTGACATTTCATTACTTTGTTTTCCTCTTCAGCATTCAACTATACAGGTGTCCAAAAATATATTTAGGTAGATTTCCAGTTTTTTTTAAAGTAGTTTAAATGTGCTGAACTATCATGGTTATTTTTTTAACTACACATATTAATATATATCCTACTTGATTTCCCTAATAACCAATTAAAATATTTCTGGTCTGTTTTTTATCTGCTTTATAATCATACTCAAAGGGCTATTTTTCAACTAAAGAAAAAGCTACCAAAATAACTTTAATCAGGCTTATAATCAGTGAAAAATTTCAAATGTGACAAATTGATTTTATGGGTGTGCAATCATTATTAATCATCTTTCTACTTTCATCATTCGTAAGTAACCAAATTAATACAATGTTCATGATATTGATATCAAATAAATAAAAGTAACAAATTTATAATGTAAAATCAAATAGATAATTTGAAAATATGCATATTGTTTGAGGTTATCTAGTAATTTTGTCCTAAATTGAGTGAAAAAATCCTAATGGGAAGTGATATGATTATGAGGCAATATTCCATAGTTCTGAACCAGATGTTTTTTTTATTTTTCATCCTTATACCAAGTAATTAAAGTCCTTCATCAGTTCCTTTCCCTTGTATCACAGGCTCTTTTTATTTCACAGACCATTTCCTCAAATTCATGGTGTTTTTCATCTAGTGGTTTATAACAAATTCCCCAAATAAATTTGGACCCATTGTAACATCCAATTTCTTGCCAGAGTGAATCTGACCTATCCTATTCTCACTTATTCTGCTCAGCTGTGTTATTTGCAACCTTTCCATCTCTGGTGTTGAAAAATGTATATAAGATAGAATGCCCTATAAATGGTATATTGAGAATAAAGTGATAGAAATGATATGAAAAATATCAAGTTCCAGACACTGAGCATAAATGTTAATGAGTGAAACATGAGCTGAGAATCCATAAAATTTCACATATGTCCAACTTATTCTCATACTTATTGACCTGAAAGTTGAGTATTTGCCAATATACTGTGTAGGTCATTAGTTCACAATTACTGTATGACTAATATGAGCACAAATCAATAAAAAATTGCATTCAGTATTCTGCCCCACTACTTTAACATGGATTATTTTTCTTATCGATTGAAGGCTTAGTATTTTACTACATAAGGTTGTGCCATGTTATTTATTTTGAACTACTTAGACTTATGCTTTTATGTATGCAAAATCTTTCATAGCTCACTTGGCATACAGAACAACATGTTCAGCAAGACATCAAAATTCAGGAATAATAAGTGATCTATTGCACATTATGATAGCTAAAGCTAATAGTAATATATTGTAAACTTGAAAACTGCTGAGAGAGGAGATTTCTAAGTGTTTATGCTAAAGGAAAACAACCATTTGTGTTAATGCATATGTTAAAAGCTTAATTTAGCTATTCTACAATGTAAACATGTCAAACCATCATATGGTACACCATGAGTATATACAATTTTTACTTGTCAATTAAAAATGTGTGCAGTGTTGATATTCTCATACAATAACAGATATGGGAGGCAGAATAAAATTTTTAGAACAGGTATTGAGTATATTTAAATATTGGAAGATTTAAATTAGAACAAAATAACTTCATGCTTCAATGTTTCTTGTTTTTGATAGCTGCCTGAGAATACTTTCATGGGCATTCACAATTGGTCTAATTGAACCACAGCTTATTAGTTTAATTTGGTTCATAGTCGTTTTTACACCACTGTATGAGGTAATTATTGTTTTCTAAGAAAAACAGAATTTACTCCGCAATGACTTTCTTGCATGGGGATAGGCTAGCAGTTGAGGAAGAATACAGAATACTATGGTTTGGATTTGACTGAAATGCCCCCCCAAAGCTCATGTGGAGAAAGCATGGTCTACAACACAGCACGGTGCAAAGGTGGGGCTTTTAGGTGATGACTGGATCATGAGGGCCCTGAACTTATCAGTGGATTAAGCCGTTTGATAAATTAATTGATAGCTGAATGAACTACTGGGTGGTGGGGCCTAGTTGGAGGTTGTAAGGTTCGAGAAGCATGCTTTTGAAGGGTTTATCTTCTCCCCAGCTCCCTGCACTCTGCTTCTCAGTGACCCTGAGACCATGAACTGAGCAACTTTCCTCTATCAAGCCCTTCCACCATGATGCTGTCAGGCAATGGAGCTGACCAACCATGGACTGAATCCTCTGAAACTGTGAGCCCAAATAAACTTTTCCTCCCCTAACTTAGTCTTGTCAGGTATTTTGGTGATAGAAACATAAAGCTGACTGACACATATTATCCTTGCCTCACTGCAAGCCAGGAAAGATGGAGTTCCCCAAAGATGAAATGGACTAGGGAGCAGAAAATATAGTCACAAATCCTAGTAAACTCTGCATGCTTTCTCTAGCCACTCTTTCATTTGTGGGTGTTATGGTTAGATATAGACTTTCCCCTAAAAAGCTCATGTATTAGTGTTCAGAGTTGATGTAATTAAGCCATGAGGGTTGTAATTGCATCTGTGAATTCATTTTAATGGATTTACTGGGTTGTAACCTAAGCAGGAGGGTGTGGCTGGAGAAGTTGGGTTTCTGAGGGTGTGGCCTTAGGAACTGTACTTTTGTCTTTGAATCCTCTTGCTTGCTTACTCTCCTGCTTCTAGCCTCTGTGATATGAGAGCAGAGCCCTTGCTCTTCCTCTCTCTGCTTCCTGCCACCATGCTCTGAGATCTGCAGACTCCAGCCTCACACAGACTGAACCCTGAAATCTCCCAAAACTGTGAGCAAATAAATCTTCCTTACTTTAAGTTGTGTGATCAGGCTTTTGGATTACAGTAGTGAGAATGTTGACTGAGACAGTGGGCCTTTTGCAATAATGGCCAATTGCACTAGCTTGCTCTTTTACTTGTTCTCTGCAAATTAACATATAAATCCTTTTAGTCTTAAAGGAAATAATTATCACAGGGAATGGGGGCAACATAGATGATAAAAAAAACCTAATGAAGTCAGGAAATTTTTGTGTTCTTCAAGACAAACTATGCTATGCTACAATATCAAACAGCTTTCTAATATCAGTAAGCTGAACTTTAGGTAAATCTCCTAGTAAATCTAGGTAGTAATGATAGTAATAAGATTATATTATCTAGGTAGTCATCAGTCTTTTATGGGTCAACTCAGTAAACTAGACTTATAGAGGCTCCATCAACTTATAGCTATATATCTGGAACGCACAACTTTCTAGTTCTGCAGAGAAGAGAGAGAAAGTAAATAAAAGATTCAATAACTATTAAATATTTTCATTTAGAGATTCATGTTATTTCTACTTATATTTTCTTGGCCAAAATGCCATAGGAGCTTGGTACCTGAAGCAGCAGGTCCATGTAATATTCTTTTGCATCTAGTATAAAAAATAACCTGTCATCATTTCTGCCACAATTGTATATTTTTGTGGTACCGGGGATTGAACCCAGGGGTGTTCTACCTCCGCGCTACACCCCCAGCCCTATTTTTTATCCTTTATTTTGAAACAGGTTCTCACGAAGTTGCGGAGGGCCTCACTAAGTAGCTGAGGCTGGCCGCGAACCCGGATCCTCCAGTCTCCGCCTCCCAAGTACTGGGATTACAAGTGTGAGCCACCACACCCGGCCACAATTGTAGTCTTAAAAGTTTCCTAATCTATAGATTCAGAGTATATTTTAACACAATAAGAAGTTATAAGTATGAGGTTTCATGAATGATTTTCAAATCATATGATCTGAATGGGAATACACAGGTATGGGTAAGATATTTGAAACCAGATTATAAAAAGCAATATATATATATATATATATACATATATATGTATATATGTATATATATATACACAATACATATATAATATATATACAAATATACAATATACAATTTCAATATATAATATACAATTTCAAACATACTATATATATAATATATATTGCTTATATGTAAATATATAGAATATATAGTGCTTATATATAAATATATATAATTTATGTTTATTCATTAATATATTTGTTTATATGGATATATAAAAGATAAAATATATACATATACATACACATACATTCTATATGTATCTTTGTGTATATGTGTGTATATGTGTGTGTGTGTGTGTGTGTGTGTGTGTGTAACATATATAAGCATACAGACTCCCATATACCCCAATAATGTACTCCAGGGGTAAATTGATAAATGCAATAAGGTTAATCTTTATGTATACTTATGTAGCTGATAGTTTAGTGAGTCATATACAACTCACATACCAGGCTAATGAGGTTACATATATTAATTTCAAGGCTTTTGTTTGTTTGTTTAATTATCCACCCAAACTTAAAATTAGACCTCAAAGCAAAGTCTATGTTATCCCCTGTAAGTTGATTAATGTGGGTTGAACATAAATTCAGAAATGCAGGCCAACAATACAAATTATTTTAAAATAATGAGAGCAACTTATAAGTATGATTCTATCCATGTAAACAAATATTTACATGGGGAAGTAGACACAACAGATGTCATTGTCAAAAAAGCAACTTCAAGTTCAAAAAGGCACCAACTGATTTTAAAGCCACCTAGTAAAATTGAGGGGTGACTTTGGCTGTCCTCTTGAAGGATAGGTAACAGTATCAGTGCAGGGAGCACTGATTAATATATTATAAGCTCAGCAAGCATTGTGTGCATGTATGTCTCTATCACTCTGATCTACATAATGATGTGAGATTACAATGTACCAATACAAGTATTTAAAAATATAGAAATAAAAAATTAAATTGTACTCTGTGGACTTTGCAATGGCTGTATCAGAATTATGAGGCTATCAGCTACTTAGTGCGGCCCTCTGCAAATTTGTGAGACCCGGTTTCAAAATAAAGGATAAAAAATAGGGCCAGTGGTGTAGCTCAGAGGTAGAACACCCCTGGGTTCAATCCCCGGTACCGCAAAAAAAAAAAAAAAAAGAATTATGAGGTTAGCCTGCTGGTTTAACTGAGGTTGCCCTGAGAACACTCACCGGCGGCATTAGTGGCTACTGTGCTTAGTCCCAAATAACTTGTGGATTACAGTCCTAAAGGATTTTCACAAATGGATAAAAGGAAAGACACTAACAATGACAAACTGAAAGTGGTTTTTTTTTGTTGTTGTTGTTATTTTGCTTTGTTTTTTTCAGAAACCTGAGCTGGAGATGTTTTAGTTAGCAAGGCTTCTTTTGGACACACTTACCTCAGGCAAATTATGACAGGTGAAAGATTTTTACATTTGCTTCCATGACTACCTTTTGTCAGAAATTTCCCCATATCCACTGGTCAATCAAAGGCCCAGATTTCTTTCCAGAAGAGCAAACCTGAGTTCAGCTTTCTTGTAAATAAGTTTTCAACTGTACATAGGTCAAATGTACATATGAAATATTGCAATTGATGAACCACAATCAGTTTTGCTTCAGCTTCAAAGTGTGTCCTTTTTTTTTTTTGTCAGTACTGGGGATTGAACCCAGGGGCATTCTAACTCTCAGCTATACCCCCAGCCATAGTTTTTATTCTTTATTTTGAAATAGGGTCTCAATAAGTTGCGGAAGCCTCACTAAGTAGCTGAGGCTGGCCGCGTACCTGGATCCTCCGGTCTCAGCCTCCCAAGGGTACTTGTAAAGTGTGCACACCACACCCAGCCAAAGTGTGTCTTATGTGAAATTAAATGAAAGTGTCAACAAGCTACACTTTTTTTTTTCAAATGGGAAATGGGTTAAGTGAGAGATGGAAAAGACCAAAACAAATATGAGATGCAATCTCTCTGTGCCTCTGTCTGTCTCTCTTTCTCTTTTAAAGGAAATGGAGCATTCCAACTGAATTCAAGCAAAAGTCCTCTGGCCTAAAGCCAGACAGGCCTCTTAGATAGTTCCTTGAGCACAACTTGTAATTTGCAGGTTTAGGAGAAAAACTGCTACCCTCATCTCCAACTGAGGATTTAAGAATCAGGCTGTGGAGGGGAGCTGGGCTGTACTGGCAGGTTTCTCCAGGTGAGAGTATGACTCCTTACTCTTGCATCCACTTCCTAGTCCAGTGCCTTCTCAACTGCTGCCTGACAGATGACTTATCACAAGTACACGTTAGGATGCAAGGACTCTTCCTCATTGAATCCAAATCATTCTCCTCACCCATCCTCAAGCCTGATTCAGGCTTTCTAATTTGTTCTTGCATAATCCTCTTGTCTTTTCTTTCTCAGAACTAATTTTTTCATTCCTTATGTGAAGGTTTGCTTCCTTATTCTTTTTAAAAAATTGTAATTCAATGTTTAAATAATTTATTTTCAGCATTCATTCATCTTTTAGAGCTGCTCATTGATATATAATATAAACACTTAAGTACACATAAGAGTGTAGCTCAAAATTTTAACAAACTGCATTGTGGAACCAGCATCTCAGATAAAAATATTATAACATATCAGAAGCACTTTTGTATTCTGTTTCTGCTCTCTTCCAAAGTAGCATTCGGTACGAGAGTCTATAGTATCTTGCATTCTTTTATGTTTTGCTTCTTTCACTCAACATGATGCTCATGAGGTACATCTATATTGCATTAAGTCCAGGTTATTCATTATTATTGTTGAAGAGTATGCCACTCTATCTGGATATGCTAGACTGCATTTTCCATTCTAATATTTTGAAGCATCTATGTAGTATCAAGTTTAGGGTCAATTCAAACATTGCTATTATAAGCACTCTAATATAAACCTTATGATTTAAAGGCATCATAAAATTTTAATTTTTTCTTCTGTGGACTATTTTAATATGCCAAGTATATTCTCTATTATCATGTGTAAAATTGTACAAATACACATATTCTTCAAAATCATTTGTGCGAACCTGAACTCTCCTCTGTTTTAACTGCATAATTCACAACAAAGGATTTTGATTACAGGGTTAGTGGACATTAGTAGTGAAAGAGACAATAAAAAGAAATACAAATTTGCTTTTTAGAATGGTTTCCTCACATTTGTGGGCAGTATTGGATCTGGTATTGATGTGTATTTTAGGGTTGAAATTCTCTGCTCTAATAGACCTATCCTACAGACTACTTTGATTTGATACATATCCTTATAGCCTTTTTCTCTTGAGTTTAATAGCCACCTCTGGAAGTTTGCAGTAGTTTGAATTTCAAGATATAAGTAAATGGTAAATTGCTTTCTACCATAGCCTTCTTTGTCTTGGGAGATTCTCCACAAGCTCATTGCCCTCAACTTTAATTAATGTGGCCCTCAGGTACATATAATTTAATATCACACCTGTAAATTATATTTTTCCAAGCTACAATATCCTTCTGGCATACTAAATTTTTTAAATTGTGTTCATGCTTGTGAGGTAGATAAAATTGCATTGTATATCTTGTGGTATAGACTTTCTCTTAATGGTTTATCTTTTCCTTACTAAGCATGAACCTGTATCTCAGAGTAAAATCATCATGGTGTTCTTGAATTACCTGATCTATTTCTTCTGTTGTTCTTTGGGCAATTAAGATGTGATTCTCCTGTTAAAGGTCATATCAAAGTAACAGAAAAATGAGAATCTCCTCACTTTTCAATGAATCACCGTCTGAGATTGTATTATTGAGCTAATTCTGGGTTAAGGTCGTTCTTCACTGAGATGTCCATGCCAAACCTAACACACATGTGTTCGAGACACAGGATAAATACACACACTTTCAAATGCATGCAAGGAGAAGAAACTAGCATTTAGGAGGCCAGCCCCCATAGCAAAAATTTGACTGTGCATGAATATGTTGGCACATAACATTTCTGATGTTGGTCATTTTACAGTGAATTGTGACTCACAGAATATTTAAAATATAAGACTTCCGAGGTTAATTTTCTCTCACAAACTAAAAGCAAACAAAAATATTAACACAATATCAATAAACTAATGCAAACATTCATATTTTTAACGTGCTTTTATTGGTGCATTGGAGTCTTACATCACAATGAATATCTATTTGATGTTAATATACATGCACTCTTAGTGCCCCCCTGCATCCCCCCACCCGTATGAAGTACTGAGAATGATGTTGGTATATTTTCACAAGTACATATTGTTTATGACAGTAATTCCACTGATTCACTTCTTTCTTGTCCTTCCCCTTCCCTTGTACCACTTCCCTTGCCCCACTGAGGGATCTCCATTATCAACTAGAGTCCCTTGTGTGTCCCCACTACTCCTTAGGTTGCACATACTGATGAAATGTCCCTTCTTTTTTTGTGATTGACTGATCTCACTTAATATAATGTTCTCCAGATCCTTCCACTTTCTTGCAAATGCTGTTATTTTGTTCTTCTTTATTGCTGAGTAGAATTCCATTGTGTGTATTTCCCACAATTTTGTAATCCACTCATCTGTTGATGGACACCTAGGTTGGTTCCATAATTTGGCCACTGTGAATTGTAACACTCATATTTTATAACATGGAATATGACTGTATAGTTACTGAAAAATACTACAGGTTATTTCTTAGATCCCACAAAATAAATGTGAATTTGAAACTAGGGTGTTGAACTGATTATTAGAAACTTTGTACAAACAGTGCAGAAAATTTAGAACTGAGTTCTCTTTCTGCATTATAAAATTTATAATATAATAATAGACAAAAGACAACTATCAGGAATGAATTTATATAAAATGAAAATTATGTGTGGATATTTACTAATTTATTATCTTGAATTTATAAAACATTATCAAATACATTTTTTCTTTCATAGCTATTTAAAAAACTTATTCTTGTTCTCTAAGCTTTTCTATTTTCATTACTATGAAATGCAACAGAAAAAAGAGACTGGATATAACAATGCTAGGAAGAAAAGTGGCAGAATAAAATAAAATATGAACAGAATAAAAGACAATGAAAAAGATGTTAGAACTATAGAAACACTCATTTGATATATGTGCTATTAAAATTATACATCAAGCTCTTTATATGCATCATTTATTAAAATACAAAAACCTATCAGCCATATAAAATGCATAGTCAGATAGCTTTCTGTCCTTGTCATCATTCAAGATATTTAATTTACCTTATTTATTTTCTAAAAGAATAATGAACTTAAAAACAATTTTGGTATACTAATTTAGTAATAGAATGTTTTATCTTTCCTTTATGACAAAGCATTGAAAATCCAGATTTAGTAAGAATATACAGAATGTGAAATTCTGTATATTCTTGTTGTGCCTCTTGTTGAATTTCTTTATTTATTTATTAGTTTGTTTTTCGATTTACCCAGGACTTTCAGTTGTTTTAGCCTCTGGGAAATATCCACACATTATAAAATCCACATAAAATTTAGAATGATTGACAGACTCCAATGACGAGGGATCAAAACTGGACCAGCAGGGAGCATACATGTCAACACAGATGCAAAAATACATGGCAAATATTCATAGATTCTTTTAAACATGTCTTACTAGGCATATCATTTGCATTGATGCTTAATTTGCTTAAATCTGGGAAAATATTTCATGCACCAAAAAGAGTAAATAATGAAGTAAAACTGAAAGGGTAAAACACATGCAGCACAGTTGACAGTACAAGATGTGCTGCCCTGAAAGTGAATACAACAACAGAAGATTCTTCCAATATTTTTTGAAAAAAGCATGATCAATAATAGAGGACTTTGGACCACTAAAGGATAATGGAAAGAATTAAATAATAACAGAATTGAATATGAATAAAAATAAGGTTTTCTGTGTGTCTGAGGTTATCAGGAAGGAAGGATTTTTGCACACAAGGATTCTTGAAAACAAGGCTTCAAAGAAACTACATGAATATTGGAAAAAAACAAACACATGCAGTTTTAAAAATACTGATGGATAGAATAAGAGCTTCTTGAACATAAAATACATGAATAAATGTCGAACAGAGTTGTAAGAAAGGTTGTGAAGGCAGAAAGTTGTGAGTTAAGTTAAAAGCACAGGTCCTTAATTGGTGTGGATATTTACAAAATATTTTATATCCTCCCTGTAGTAATTACAAGGAGAGCTGAACAAAGGATATGAAAGGTAATATGTCATATTTTTCTTCAGTTAGAGCTCACTTCTCTGTTTTGATGTTCTTTACATTTTCTTTATGGATGCTTTCATATTTTTAGTATAACCTAGTGATCCTTGAGTGTGAAACGGAGTATTTTCTAGGTCACTCATTCATCATGGAATGAAGCTTGCATCCAGGTAGGGCCTTGCTGTTCCCCAGGGCTTATAGTTGGAAAGGCCCCACACTTGGTTAGAGCTTTACTCTTGCTGATCTGAAATTTTTAATTTTTTAGCAAGGAGTCCTACAAATTAGGCACCTATTCTTGAATGCTTTCCTTGTAACTTAAAAATCTGTTTTGCTTTTCTCTTCTACTTCTCCACAGAGGCTTATCCAAGGACCATTCCATTAACTACCTTAAGAATGGATCAGAATAGCCCTCTCTTATCCCTTCCATGTGGAAAATTTCTATGGGAGAGTCTACAATGTCTAGAGATGTGGAATTACAAGATCACACGATCATTTTAATTAATGGGGATTCTTCCTTATTGTCTGTCTCCAGTGTTTTCTTGCTACAGATTTAGTGAGGATACTCAGGGGCAACATGGATTTATGAAGAAGTGATGGACATGATGTTTCTACATTATTATAGTCACTCATTGAAAGATATCTAGGAGATGTTTGATGAAAAGGCTTGGTATTTATGAGACTGGTTTAGGATAGGAATCACTGGCCTTTATGTTTTCATGAATCTTTACTTTGAGTATCAGAACCACAGTTGCATGTGTAAAGTGAACAGTTCAAGACAAAATATCTGGAAAATGCTAATTTTTAAAGTTGCGGTATGACAAAACAGTATATAGCGTGGTCCAAAGTAAACAGTGAACAAATATATAAACAAAAACCTTGAGAGTCAGGAATGGTGGTTCACCCCTGTAATCCCAGCTACTCAGGAGGATGAGACAAGAGGACCACAGATTTTAGGTCAGCCTGGGCAAATTAGTGAGACCTTGTCTTAAAATAAAAATGAAATTGGCTCTAAGTGTAGCTCAGTGTTAAGAGTGCTCGCCTAGCATGCATAAGGCCCTAGATTCAATGCCCAGTATAGGGGGAAAAATGCCTTGAGGAAAAAAATAATTCAGAAACAAGATTTAGGAGATTTCAGTGCCTTTATATGTGTCTTAGTTATATGTATCTTTGGTTATTGTCAAATTAGACTGTTTCTGTTTTCCATGGTCCTTTTTCCCCCATAACTTTAGCCCATGTCAAAATCTTATTGATGTTAAAGATCATGTTCAAATATCACTTACTTTGCTATGTTTTCTGGTGTACAGGTAGAGTTGCTGCAATGCATAGAGTTCTAAAAGCATCTTTATATTTCTCTTTTATCTTTTAGTTTGTCTTGCCATAGGAATTTTTGTGCTTGTCTCATCCTTTCTTCCACAGAGTAAATCACTTTTGTACATGGTCCTTGCACAAACATCCTCAATCTCCATCAGAAAGTAATATAGTTCAGCCGGGCATGGTGGCACACGCCTGTATCCCAGCACTTGAGAGGCTGAGCCAGGGGGTTTGGAGGTTTGAGTCCAGCCTCAGCAACTTAGTAGACCCTGTTTCAAAAATAAAAAATAAAAAGGGCTAGAGGTGTATCTCAGAGGTAGAATGCCCCTAGGTTCAATCCCAACTTCCAAAATAAAGTAATATAGTCTAGTGTGCATGTGGGTCTGTCCATGAATATATGTTGAATAAAAACAGAATGTTACTGCTGAACTGAGCCTGGGTGCCTAAATGGTGCAGCTGATTCAGGCACAAAGCCTGTGAACCCATCTAGACACTCCAGAATGAGGTCTGTAGGAACTAGTCCCATTCAGGAATGGCATCACTGAGGCAGGCACCTTGGGCATCTTGATCCTTGCAGTATGCCAATGCCAAATAGAAATGCTTCCCCTAAACCGTACCCTTGAGCTCAGGGTTTCAGTTCTGAGGCTCAGAGTGGGTTTGCCTGCTGTGGATTCCCTCTAGACTCTAGAGTGTACTTCATGGTCATCTGGGATCTTGAGACTGAAGCTTACTGTGGATGGGCTACTAGCAGCCAGACTACAGAGCAGCATGCAGAGAAAATCCGTAGTTCAAGAGATATTACACAGGCTAGAGATATTCTGCCACAGAGTAAGAGGTATCCCTTAGTGCGGCTAGTCAGTGCAGGCCAGTTAATCACATCAGCTGGCCAACATTAGCATCGCTCAAGTTATCCCTGGTGGACAGGACCAAACTATCACGCAATGACCTATGTCCAGAATGCAGTATTTGTTGCAGATAGAGTTGGTCTGTACAAAGAAGCTCAAGATCTGGAGGAGATAGATAGAAAACAGGGGGACAATGGGACAAATTTATAAATTCAGGATCAATAAAACCAGACTCAGCACATCATCATCCAGCAACTGCAGATAGCCCTGACCACCAGCCAGACATAGACACACCAGCAGATCACTATCCAAGGGCAGCAAGTTGGACAGGCCTTAATTGCTAATCGGCTAGTTCATACAGATGGTATCATTTTCTAGCAGGACATGACTACCATCGGCCAGCTCATACAGATGGCACCATTTTCTTGCAAGGCATGACTACCATCCCAGCAAACAGTTTGCCAGGGAGGGACACAGATCGTTCAAATGGGAGCCAATACCAACACAACCAGTAGTGGACAAGGCCTGTCAGTATAACATTACCAGTGGCAGGTGATGTGGTTAATTCAAGATGGAGGGTCGTACTGGTGCCTGGGTCGACTCTGTGACTGCTCTTCAAGGGGTTTCTCTGCCTGGGACAGAGGTGCTCAAAGAAGAGCCTCTCCATGTGGATGTGAATGCCAACCAATGACATCATCTTTGTAAAGTGAGGCAAGCCGGGGCTCAGCTAGAGGCAGAAGGGAAATTCCTAAGGAAATATCTGCATAAGTCATGTCAAGGCACAGAAGTGGCAAGACAGTGGATTTTTGCTTGTTTGTTTTAGCTTCACCAGAAAAGGATAGTCCTTATAAGCAGGTTCCTAACCAAGTAAATAAAAAGCAATGTATTTGACAGCTCTCAAACTAGGCCATGTGGTGGAAATGTTCAATGTTTTATCCCTTGACACTGTTTCCAACACTTCAGGGAAACTGATTAACTCTTCAGGAGGACACACACAGTCACATTCTGCCCTTTTCTATGGGGCAGCTACCAGTAAATTTCTAACCAGAGACTCAGTATTAGAATTGCAGCAATATCTGGCAAATTGAATTGCCAACACTTTTTCTTATCCTTTCACTTACAGACTTATTTTAAACTGAAGAGAATATTAACCTTTCTCAGATTAGGATTAGTCAAAGGATCCATACAAGGTCAGCAGTAACACACAAGAATTTTTGTTGACTGATAAATCTGACCATACATCACATCAGGGAAAAGCAAACTTCTCAATCTAAACCCCACTCAGGAAAAATACAGGCCACTCCTTCCTACAGGAATTTGGTTAGACAGTGTCCATTCTTCTGGTGGGGTAGCTTAGTCTGACTAACTGGGTACATGATCATATTTAGAGATGACTTACAGGTAAGAAATTTCTCTGTGTAACACAGAAACAATAAATCTCTCTGATACATATAAAGGTGCATACATATATACATACACGTGTTGATTAATGCAAAGTGATGATTTTCAAGGAGCATTTTTAGTACAAAAAGAGTTGTTAATTTATAGCAGAGAGAGAGTCTTGTGGTTAGTAACTTTGGTAAATATGCTGCAAAGTCAAGCAGGTTTCTGTACTGCAGAACTTCTCAAACTCTCCATTATGTTTAAGCTTTATGAATCTGTAAGAGGGAGGTAGAAGATGCAGCATTTATCAAAATTATTTGAACATAAAAGCAACTTATCCACTTCAAGAATCTCATGGAACCAACTTTTCTGTCAAATACACTTTGTAGAATGCTGTATAAAGTTAATATTTAATTTCTTTATTATGCAAAAAACATGCACCCACTTGACAATAACTTGGACATATATGCATGAAATAAATGACATTTTATTAATAGGAAAATGATTTGATAAAATTATAAGTGGTATTTGATCAGTTTTCTACATATTACTACTCTTATTTACATGAATAATACATGCTCCTAATACTTCAGCTAGTGGTTATTGTAGTCCCATATTTGTATCTCTGAAATCATAACTTTTAATATTTCACATTCTGAATACATAGAGTTATTCCTTTTTCTTTCATCATAACTCTTATTATTTATGTTCTCTAATCTCATTAAGAGTTATTATTGGTCTGATTTTATCCTAGTGTATCTGCCTATTCTCTCTTTATGTTTATCCATATTAACTCCAAAATTAGAAATAAGCATATGTGATTTGTACACAGTAGATGCTAGTGGCATCTTCCCTAGAAATGAAAATCAACCCAATTTTGACAGCTATCACAGAGAGAAGCAAAATCACCTTGGTTGAGAATTAGTCCATTAAAAATTCGTTTCAGAAGCTGAACATGGTGGCACATGCTTATAATCCTAGTACTTGGGTGGCTGAGGCAGGAAGATCCCAGATTCGAAACCAGCATGTGGTAACTTAGCGAGACCCTGTTTCAAAATTTAAAAAATAATAATAAAATAGGGGTTCAGGTATAGCTCAGGGTTAGAACACCCCTGGATTCAATCCCCAGTATATCACACACACACACACACACACACACACACACACACACACACACACACACAAATAAAACCCAGTCTATCCCCCATCATTTTAAGTTCTTAGAAATCCAATTATTGTTTTTATATTTCTAGATTATAGACTACAGAGATGAATAGATCCATATGGTCTCTGATAGCATGAATATTATAGTGTATGAAGAAGGAAAGATGCTAAGTAAATCGTTGTGTAGTCATTCTCAGTGTTATGAAGAGAAGGATCAAGCTATTCTGTGAACATGGAACAGGTGGACTTAACATGAACATGGGGATTATAAATAGCTGTTGGTCAAACAGTGAAACTCTTGAGCTAAGACCTTAAGAGTGCATTATAGTCAGGGAGATAAAATAGGAAGGTAATTTTTGGAGAAAGAAATAGAGGAAAAAGGAGAGATAGTAGATTTTGAAGACATGAAATAAATCAGAAACTGAAACAAAGTAAGAATGAACCAACAACCACCACAGGGTGCCATTATTAGAATAGCATAGTGTAGTTTCATTTTACAAATATTCAGTAAGTGATGTCATGTTAGGGAATACATGTATTAGTTCCTTATAGCTCCTTATGTGAAAACACATAAATAGGACTTTTGGAATAGTCTTGTAAGAGTTGCGAGTCCTACAGGTATATAAAAGTCTGGAATGAAATCTAGCCTTTGGTGTTCAGGAAGTCTTCCTGAAAGAGGAAGCATCTAAGCTCAGTATGATAAATAGGGGAGACTTAAAATCTCATGACTAGGTAAAATAATGACCACACATATAGATAAAGCAAAGGCATACAAGTGTACTGAAATATATGTATAGGAATTCATTTGTTTAAAGTTTATAATTCTGGAGCTTTAATTCTGAAATATATTGTATGGGAGCAAGACACACAAGACAAAGTCATAAGAAAAATAATTATAAACTTAGGATTCCCATTCTTTGTCTCTTACTTCTTTTTGTTGAGTTTCTATAATTTTTTGAAAAAAATTAAGAAATAAGTCAAATTTGCAATGTAAAGAACACATATATGAGGTCATGAGGTTTTTAGTTTGTAGACACACACACACACACACACACACACACACACACACACAATTGAGTCATCATAAAGTTTCAGGAGATAAATTATAAATAATTGAAATCAATAGATGACATTCCATTTTATGCAGCTGTAATTTACATAATCAATTGTTGATGCAGGATCCATTTCTTTTGCACTAAGTTAACAGTGCCACATTTTTGTTCAGAAGTTCATGTTCTCCACACACCCTATGGAGAAGATCGATCATGCCCTCAGCTGGTAAATGAAGGCAGAGCTGGCTTCAACTAATCAGTACTTTGTAGTCCATTGGGCAGGCATTATGATTAAGTACTGGGAATGAATAAAATTAATTTTCATTCTTGTTGGGAATTCTGAAACTAATGGGTTCTGTCTCTGCACATATGTGAGACCCAGAACAGCTGCAATCATTATATCAACATAGAAATAAAATAATGCTCATGTACAGTTAGAGAATCACAGACAACTATAGAAGAATCCATGATTAAAACATGACTTGTCAAAACTCTAGTTATGATTTAAGCCACTTTGATCTAGGCATTTGTTACTTTTAGCAGAAACCACACTAAAAAATACAAACATATTCTGGTCATTTTATTGATGCAAATCACTTTTCGGCCATTATTTATATCTTCCTTTAGAAGATCTTGTCTCTCTTTGCACTCTGTCCCTCTGTAAGATTTTAAGAATTATTCCATTTGATAAAATCTGTGAAATTGAATAAGGCAAATTTAGGCAGAAAGGGAAGCATTAACTTTCAATGTCCTTGCTCCAGCCTCTTTTATCAGACCCTTGAAGTAATTTTTATATTGCTTTGGTACTTAATTTTTTTATAGCATGTGAAAACATATTTGTCTGCCAGGGCCTGGAGAGAATTACAGAGAAGGCTGACAGATGATTCTGTCGTCACTCTAAATGTCATTAGCTTGGCAGTTTTCTCCAGAGCAAATGAGAGTACGTATGTAAACTGAGGGAAATCAGATGGCAATATAAATATTTTCATAGTGATTTAATGATATCTAGTCACTTAACAAATAATGTTCTCTCCATGCTTTATATTTAATACACAAATTAATATCAATTTTAGCTGGTAACTTTTATATTCTCAATGTTTCATCATAAAAATGTTAACAATAGATGACTTGTGCTGCACATGAGCATGAAGTATCATGTTTTACTAAAAACTCATGGTGAATGAAAGATAATTAAAAATATTAGAAGAAGGGAACTGTGACTTTCTAGTCAAGCATTTCACTGTTTTAAAATATACAGCAATTGCACTTATCATGGCAGGTAAGTATCAAGACCTTTTCTAGTTTATAACAGTCTAATGTCCAGCTTAACCATGTTTCCCACTCACCTTATTACTTCAGGATGCAGCTGTGCTGGATATAAATGCTATTTGTGGAAAAAGACACACATTGTCATTTCTTTTTGCATTTATTTCCTGTTGCTTTCATTTTTTTCTTTTCCATCTATACAATTCATAAACTGTTTCTCATCTGCCAACTTAGCTCAGATTTTTACTTTAATGAAATCTCTATTGACTCCCACAAGTGGCAGAAGTAACCTTTAATATTTAGTGAGATCATTACTTTATAGGAGCAAGTATTCTGACCAATGCTGTTCTCATAGGACTGTGTGTGTGTGTGTGTGTGTGTGTGTGTGTGTGTGTGCACCAGTATGATGCTCATTATTGGCAGCTGATTTATTATAAAGTGAATAAAACTTCAGATTATGAGTCCATCACTGGTGCAGGCCCTTGTGAAGTTTCTATGTATGGTTTTAAATTTTTATTCTGTAACATTTTTCTTAAAGAGCATCTCTCAAATTGTATAACCTTGAAATCTGTATTCACAGTTATTCTTCAAATTGCCTCACTATTATCCAGCATTCTAGTCTGATAGGTTTTCAAGAACAAGTTTATTCTACACATGTTTATTTCTTTGGTAAATATCATGCTCTTATATGCAGCAGCATTTGTAAGAATCAGTTGAACGTGTCCTATCATTGACCTCATGATGGAAATTGGTATAAAACTGGAACCAAAATGAGAGCAGTTACTTTTGAAGAAGAGAAGGAGGAGGAGGAAGAGGAGGAGGAGGAGGAGGAAGAAAGAAACAGAAAAAGTTGAAATATACACTTACTCATAATTCCTGGAAGAAGGAATCAGAAAGTGCTCCATTACTTTGTATAGTTAGGCTGCCAATTTGACCAGTAAGTTCAAATGTAGTAAAACCTCAGCTTCAGTTTTGAGATAACAAGGAAATTGTGTTAGCAGGTTTATATTCTAGATGTATGGTAGAGAGAAAATAGGAAACATAGGGGACTTTAAATAATTTGGAGAGGGACCTGTAGAGTAGTGGAAGGGGATTGGGGGAGAGAATTAGGGAAGAGAAGAAGGACAGGGACAACTGAGAAAGGAAACACTTCAAATACTACTATGGCAATATGTGAAGGTATTTTTACCAATTTCACTAACATGTGCAGGGATACAGGAGCGGGAAGTGGACTGGGATGTGGAGGGAGATACATCAAGAGCTGTGTGCATGTGTTTTTACCGCATTGAGCCTCACTATGATGTATAATTGAAGTGCACTAATAAAATAAATTGTAAAAAGTGAAACCAAAACCCAAAGCCAAATAAATAATTAAATCCCACTAAAATACTTTCACATGTTTTTAGAGTATGGAAAATACCTTTATATAACCTTGGGTTGAGAGTATATGTTGGGAAAAGAAGAACAAGTAATTTCTGTGACTTAGACATTATAAATATTTGTAACCAGCTTTGGTGATCAAAGTTAATAACTATACCTGTGTTTCAGTAATTCACTTGTACATATTATGAAGGAAAAAATTGCCATTCCTTTGTACCTATTTGAAGGCCAATATCAGTTGTCATAAACATCTGAACAGGTAGTAAAGGAGAAATTGATACTTTACTGTTTGAAAATATATTACTAAAATATTAGTAATTTGAAATTTAATTCTTTAGAAATATTTACTCAAACCATAGTGACACACAATAAAGTAAATTTCATGATCTATAACTAAAGAACACATCATATTGTTCTTCCTTTCTCTTGTCTACTATTTTCTAGCTATTTTCTCTCATAGTAGAATTCTTTTAGGCTTTTTTTCTATCAAACATATCATTCAAGCTAAAAAAAGGAAGAAAAACAACTCAAAATAATTAATATAAATATTATTGAAAATTACTCTTTGTGATGATTTAAAGTGTCTGTTTTCAGCTAGTAGTTATTATATACACATTAATTATATACTCATATCTATATTTTTGCTAAATTCTGCTTATTAGTAAATATTTTTCCTCATTGGATGAAAAAATCCAGAATCTGTGGTTAGTCTAATATTATTATATTATTTGTTAAAATATGCCTTAAGTGTCTTTTTGGTAATACTTATGATACACACACACACACACACACACACACACACACACACTCACACTTTTCTTAGGGTTTAAGCAATTAAATGCCAACGAGAACAAAAGCTTATACATAGGGGAACAGGTACATTTTGCATTACTACCCTCCCCTGTAAAGTATTAATAATATGCTTCACCAATCTTAATTACTTCAATGACCTTCTTAATTTAACAGATTCAACTTTCTCAGTTTGTAATTTTGCCAGAATAATTGGATAAGTAGGCAATGCATGTACCTAAACAAATTAGGCATTTTAATAAAACTTCATTATTCACAGTTCATTAGATATAAAGCCAGATTTTGTATTAATTTTCATCATACTATAGAGTAAGATTCAATATTAAACACCATACTTTGATACTTTGTCTTTTTAAAGTTGTCATATTGTAAAGCACAAGTCACTTACAAGTTTTTGATAAGATAGTTATTGAATTGGTAGGTTATCATTTTTAATTCTCTGATTTGGGAAGAATTCAAGATGTTCTTGGTAAGAACTAAGAGTAGAACCAATGAAAATTTTAATAGGTACTTCAGCACTTTTTCTTTTTTTCATGAAAACTTGTATGAATTTCCTGAACTTTAGAACTTTAGTTGGATTGTCAAGTGGCTCATGTTTGTAGATCAAGATGGCTGTAATGTTCCTCTGAGTTTGAGGACATTTGGAACAGGATTAGTCCTGACTCTAGGTCCTGACCTACCTATTTTTAAAGCACTAGAAAACTTGCAAATTCTCTTTCTGTTTCCTTGAGATGTAAATCTTTTGAAAAGCTTCTTGTCATTTTTCAACAACCCAGGATTTTTTTTAGGAACCTGGGAACCATATGAGGAAGATATATGTTTTATTTTTCATTAAGCTCCTGAATATTCATATAACTGTGTTTCTTGAATACATAGTATAATTTGACACTTTTTAAATATCTTTTCACTATACACAAACTTCCCAAAGGTAGAGATGAAATTTAACATATTTGTTAAATTGTTTTCTCTGTACAACTTAGAATGATTCTCACATGAGGAAAGCTGAACAAATCTATGGATTTGTCAGCTTCATGGATTAAAAATGTTATTGGGCAATTATAATCATGGAAAAAATCAACAATCCTAATAACTTTTTAAATTGGTATCACTATGAAGCTATAAAAAGTCTACATAAAAGTACAACTTCAGAGCATGCTATTCCTTCTCTCCCCCAATAACAAAAAAAGAAAAAACAAGAAAAGAAGAGAGAGAAATACATAGAGAAGGAATACTAAGAAACAAACAAACAAGCAAATACTTAAAGCCTGGCATGGTGGTGCTTGCCTATAATTCCAGTACTTGGGAGGTTGAGACAGGAGGATCGTAGATTTGAGGACAGACAGCCTCAGCAACAGAGTAAGATTCTCTGTTGCAACCTAGTGGGATCCTGTTTCTAAACAAAAAATAAAAAAGATTGGGGGTATAGCTTGGAAATAGAATTCCCTGGGTTCAACAAAGAAAAAAAAAACAATACATGGAATTGTTGCAAATACTTTTTAAAAAATGAGATTAATCATGGAGATGGAGCTTAATGAATTTGATCCAAGAGTCATTACCCAAATGCATCTATACCAAGGATACAGACAAATTTGGAAATCCAGGGGATTATATTAGACCTTTGCTTTTTCAATCGCACATGATTACAATTCATCTCTAACTGATTCTTTTTAAGAAGAAAGGAAAAAGAAAACCCCTGCCCTGTCAAGTATTTTCTCTTTTAAATATAAGGAAATTCTTGACAAGACCACATGATACTTCTAAAACCTGTATAGGTATTTTGTCCACTTAATGACCCAGGAATGTCTTTCTCAAGAACCTGTATACCTCAAGGAAGATAGCAACTCTGTCTTCCTATTTCTGTAGGAGGGTAGGAGCCTAATTTTAGTGAAAGCCTTGATCCAAGTTGCAAAAGTACCCAGCACCTGTTGTAACAGATATGAGATTTTTTGATCTTCTCAACAAGGCCACTAAGGAAAGACAGATAGCCTCTCCCAACTCACAGATGAATATAAGATGGACTCCATGTGACAACGGTGATATCAGGTCCTCCTACTTGAGGACTGGTTATTATTTATCTTCAAAGCATGCATTTAATGATGACACAAAAGAGTGAGATTCATTTCTGTTTTGTTGCAATCTCCCAGCAGATTGCCTATTATGTATATCATAACTTGATCTAATGCTTGTTCAAGAATAAGACTGAGTTCCATCTCTATTTGAAGAAAGATTTTTCTTGGTTGGAAGATTTCCTTTTAATTATACATTTAATTCAGGTCATTTTTAAACATCTTTGTCTCCCTTTCTCATGATTTGCTTAAGAATCAAGAGGTATATATAAAGGAATCAGTGTGGATAAAAATCTTAACTATACTTTTCTTAACATTTGCAGAAATAGTATCATTAGGAAAGTTATATGTTAGAAGTAGCTTGTATAGAATCACTGTAATAGTGGTTTAAGTTTGAACTATAGGGTGTCAGTCTTTTTTCTTTTTTTAAAAGGTAATCTCCACCCTGGAACTGCATGCTAGAATAAAGGTGGACTCTTGCACAAGATTCCATGCTCACATTCCAGTGATTTTCTTTCTTTCTTTGACAGGTTATTTTCAGCAGTATTATACATTTGCTCATCAACTTTGGGACTCTAGACATAATTTATAACCAAAGCTGCAATGTCTGATGATTCGTAGATAATCCTGTATATTTTACAAATAATCTCTGTAGGGTAATTTTCTGACCACTTCCAGAGTAAGAGTGATTCCTTCATAAGAGTTCCTTTAAAATGACTGAAAACTTGATATGACCCTTTCCCATTTCAAGACTGTTGTCAGGTACAATGTGGTCTATGACTATATAGAATAAATAAATGATAGAACAAAGAGCTACATGATCCTAAAGTGATTAAATTGATCATACTATATTAAAATAGTATATTCAATTCCAAGAAATATATTTTAAATCTCATTTCAAAATGATACTTTATGCTTTAGTTTTTTATTTTCTCTGTGACAACTTTTATTCTTGACACTCAGTAAGTGAGCAATGCATGCTATTTTCCCCTTTGGCTTCCCCCCAAAAAATAGTTTTCTAATACCTTGTAGGTATTGTCTTCACACTTTCATGCATAGAATAATATAACCAGATGAACATATGGTTAAAATATGCTTAAAATTTAATGGGAGTCAATATGATAACTATACAACATCTGCAATCTGATTAGTGTAATGCTTCTAAAATGATGTAAAAGTCCATAGTTAAGTAAAATTGCCCTTGACCAGGGAATCAACAGCAGACAGAATGAAGCTAATGGCAGGGAAACTAAATATTTTCGGAGTGATTCCAATGACCACATGGCTATCAACAAGATCAAAGTTTTGTTTGGTTTCTCCTATTTTCCAAATGTCATTTGTTTTGCTGTTATAAACAATGTTATGAAAGATAACTTTGTGGTGAGATAACTTTGAATTGGAACCAGTAAACCAAATGGCACGTATTTCTTTGTGTGTGTATGGTACTGGGGATTGAACCCAGGGATGCTATATTTAGATTTTTTAAAGCAGATCCAATAAGATAGTGAAGAACTGGAATTATGTTACATGGAAAATAAATTTCAACTGCATCTTAAAATTTTAATCATTTACCACTTGCAAATGATATAGAGATCATTAATATATGTGTGTTAAAAAGCATGTGTTTTTTTCTTCTAATTGTTCCTCATTGCAATAGAATGGATAAGACATTTTTGCAAATATCTGTGAATAAGTAGATTTATTATAAAGGGAAAAATGTATTTTAAGTAATTTCACCATCAGTCACTTTAATCCACATCCCAAGGCAATTTGAATAAAAGGAGGGAACAGCAGGTTTTCACTTCCCTACATGCTCATTCATTTGACTCAATTAATGTAAACCAGAGATAAAAAGAGAGATAGTAACTTCAACATCTCCAGTAGATGAGACCCAGCATAATATGGTACTATAAATTCTGATAAATTTGATGTCAGCTGCAGTAAAAGAAATCCCAGAAGATCAATGGCTAAACAAAATGAAAATGAATTTCTCATACAGAAATTTGGGGATTGGGGGGTCACTTATCTGAAGACCTATCCCTCATTTTGTAGCTCACCATCCTTCTCTACATGAGAAGAGACCATAGTAATTTCCTTGAATTAAATGTATATTAAAGTTTGAAATTGTTTCCCCAAATGCTTTTTCTATTAATAAAACAGGTTGTAAATATTGAGGTAAACTACTGATGATTCTATATTCCTGAATGTTTTAAGAAATTAAAAAGCATCATTTATAGAATAAAAAATAAAATACCAAAATCATAGCTGTTATATATTGATTAAATCATTACCATTTAATCACAGTATAAAATAAGTCATTCATGTTAAATAAAGGATCCATGTAAAGTAATTTTCTCAGAAAATAATTTCTTTTTTTTGTACTGGGGATTGAACCCAGAAGCATGCTACCTTCGAGCTACTCCCCCAGCCCGATTTTATTTCTTATTTGGAAAAAGGGTCTTGCTAGGCTGATGAGTCTCACTACTTGCTGAGGCTGTCTTCGAACCTGTGAACCTCCTGTCTCAGCCTCCCAAGTACTGGGACTACAGGCATGGATCACCACGCTCAGAAGAATAAATTTGTAAAATAAAATTTGTCTAACTCATACTTAATATTTAATAGAAAATTGTAGACATCATCATATTATTTGTTTTAAATTAAGTTTGAATTTATTTCCTCTAGATATCAAATGAAAATGTGTTTTAAAAGCTTGCTGAACATTGAAATGCATATGCTTTTGTTTTCCTTTTTTTTCCAATCAACCAGAAAGTTGAAAGCAATCACTTAATGAGAACATTTCCCAGGAAGCCCTTTAGGCTCACACTGGCTACCTTTGTATCAGCTTTAACTGAGTTCCTTTTCTGACCATCTCATCTCCCATGGGCTGTAACTTCCAGCCCATTATGAAGATTGCTTCTGCCCTTGCTGATCTTATACTCATTTATATTATCCATGATTCAGCTTAGTTTAATTTCACTAGCAAAATCTTGCAAGGATAAATTTGTAACTAGGGCCCAAATACATAGACTCTGTGGAAGGAATACAATCCATTTATAAGCAAACAAATTTCAATATTAAGAGACTGGCCTACATAAGAAAATTAAAATCATGAAACTGCTTGACTGGATAAAATATTTGAAAGTTGAGAGCCCATTAAGTAATCAATGTATTCATTCCTTACACTTCATCACTGTGAGAGTCAGAACAATTGATTCAACCTGGGGAAAGTACTCAGAGGTATCTGGAAATAAGCCTTCAACTCATTCTGCTGCCCACATTCTGGATGAAAATTGCTAAAACCTCTGGGAAGAAGGAAGGCTCTACCAGCATACTACTTTTGTCATTTGGCATTATTTGCCAATGAACAAAGACAGGCTAGGTGTCCAGACAATGAAGTAGATCAAATGGCTGCTTAGACAACATCTGAATTATTATTTTACTATTGTTTGATTTCAAGATGCCAGCATACAAAACTCATTAAAAATAACGAAGCAATGTTTTTGAATCTGCATGCTGTTTTTTCTTCAGTCCTACCTTCAACCAATGTCATTAATAAGTCACAAAGAATAATTTCATAATTACTAAAATAATGAAGTATAAGAGACTCTTAGAGCAGACACATTAGCATGATGGCACAACATGTCAGAAAATATCCAAGAAAATAGATCAGAATATTTTGAATATTTTGTCTTTTGTAAGTAACAAAGAAAATAAACTATTTGTGATATATATATATATATATATGTTCAGTGCATATGAGATACATTTAGATTCATTACTCAAAATCTGTTCTGAGGAAAAGTTATAAGTGATGGAATAAAAATGTTCTTTATTCCAATAGGGTAAGTAAATAAGGTTACTGAAAAATTGAAGCAGAATAATGAAGGAAGGAAGGAAGGAAGGAAGGAAGGAAGGAAAAAGAAAGAAAGAAAGAAAGAAAGAAAGAAAGAAAGAAAGAAAGAAAGAAAACAAGAAAGAAAGAAAACAAGAAAGAAAGAAAGAAACAAACAAAGAAAGAAAGAAAGAAAGAAAGAAAAAGTTAATAAAAGAGCACCTACCTCCACCAAGATATTTCAAATTTTAGGCCTTTTTTTTTTACAAGTCAGTGTATTTAAAGCATTGGGAAATGCAAATGCAAGCCCCAAGCTTCTATCTTTTATTTTTAGTGGGCGATTTAAATGTAATACATTTAAATGTATAGAGATTTATACTGCCTAAAGTGGTCCCTACTATGAGAATTATCCAATTGGAAAAGGTGGTACAAAATATGTCTCTGATTTTAACGTGATCAATGGTTCAAAGTCTGCATTGGAAATCATTTTTTCAGCCTCATCTCAGTTTGGTTGTTATCAAAAATAGAAAGGCTTTTTAAAAAATCTTCCACCCAGGGAAGGGCAAGAAATTGGGCTAATTTTATAGTATTAGGGTTAATTACTCATAACAGGTAAAGGGATGAATTCAGAAACATAAGGAAAAACTTGCTGGGCTGTCTAAGGTATCTCATAATGGTTAATATGACCTGGGGGCCTTGGATCTTGCTGGAAAATGTTGATCCTTTTGTTTCGGCCTGGCATTCCATTGATAATGACTTTAATGGAATTAGGAATGAGGCAACTGAATTTGGTGACAGCCAGTGTCTATGCAATTATTCAGAGGCACAAACATATTAAGAAAATTTGCCAGAATCCAGGATGGTGAGGAAATGTTAGATGGGTACTGTTGAGAGATAATTCTTCAAAAGTCCCTCATATATCTGCATGACTTATGAGAAGAACCACTGATTGTCTTAATTTCGGACTATTTCCGAAGTATACTTGTATCATAAATACCTTTCGAATACGGAAACAGTGTCTCCTCCAGAGCAAAGAGTAGGTTTGATTACAGCCCTGGAAAACAGAGACTTTCTAGCAGACATGCTTATGTCTTTTTTATTCCTCTCTATTGTGGTACTGAGGATTGAATCCAGGGACATTCTGCCTCTGAGCTACACCCCCAGGCCTTTTTTTTTTTTAAACAGGGTCTCACTAAGTTGCAGAGGGCCTCACTAAATTGCTGAGGCTGGCCATTAACCTGCGATCCTTCTGTCTCAGCCTCCCAAGTACTGGGATTGCAGGTGTGCACAACCACGTCCAGTTTACTACATGTTTTTAAAAAGCAGGGATCCTATAGCTGGATGTGGTGATATACCTCTGTAATCCCAGTACTTGGGAGGCTGAGACCAGAGGATCCGGATTCCTGGCCAGCCTCAGCTACTTAGTGAGGCCCTCTGCAACTTAGTGAGACCCTGTTTCAAAATAAAGATTAAAAAATAGGGCTGGGGGTATAGCCCAGAGGTCAATGCCCCTGGGCTCAATCCTCTGTACCACCAAAAAAAAAAAAAAAATAGTAAACTGTTTTTGTCTCTCAGCTAGGGTTCCTGATTCTTCTACCAGCATCTATGAACTGGTGGCAGGATAATGCATAAGCTAGAGAGTATTCTAAAATCTAAGACACCCTATCAGTTTTGAAGAAAATATACAAATATTAAATTGATATGTAAAATATAATTAAATATGAACCATTTAAAAATTCTATAGGAAAATATGGAAGTGTATTCTCCATGAACTTGAAAAATCTTAAGTAGGATATACAAACAAAATTAGCTATAAAATTAATAAATAGGTAACTGCAGTTCAATTAAGGCTAGGAACTTAACTTCATCAGTCAATGTAGAATAGACCTAAGGGAAAATTCATAAGTAGTATTACCAGAGATAAGTAGGGAAACTGGAATATGATGGTTTTGGATTATGTCGTAGACATGAAAAGGAGACAGAAGTAATCTTATCTCCAAGCAGAAGAAAATAAATGCAAAACTTCTTGGGAAGAATCAACACCAAATTAGACCACAAGATTTTCACAAATTTATTTCAATCAATCATGGGTTCACAATCACATTATTTTGTCATTGCTTTAGCATAACTTGTAGTCATATTATCCCTGTACCTCTAAATATTTCCATGTGCATTTCCTAAAAACAAGGATCTTACAAAACCATACTGCAATGATAAAAGTGATATTAATATTCATCTGATATTATGATGTATTTCACAGATTTTTTTCTTATATGATAATCATCCCAATATCCTTTTAGTATAAAAAACACTGTATTCAAGAAATACCATGTATCGTGTTGCAATCAGTCTTTATGTCTTTTTATTCTTTTTAAATCTTAAAAAATTTGAAGTCTTTTATTGTATTTCCTGACCTGGATATTTTGGAAAAGTACAGGCCCTTTTGTTGTAAAATATTCTACAATGTGGGTCAGCCTGGCAGTTCTTCATGATTATATTAAAGTTGCGTGTCTTTTGTAAGCCTATGACAGAAGTGATATTGTATTCTATTCAGTATATCATATTACAGGGACCTTGATGTTGGTTTTTCTCATTATTGAATGTTAACTTTGGTTACTTGATTAAGGTAGTTTAGGCCAATTTTCTCCATTGTTGAGTTTTGCTTTTTCCTTTAAGTAACAAATTATTAGAGGTTGAAATTTTGTGAACATGTATGTCTTAATAACACAAAGCTTTTATTTTTCAGAATCCATTGATGATTCTTGCTTGTGTTTTTCTCCCAAAAGATGATCTTTAATCCATGATTTTCTGTATTACCAATACACATTATATTGTAAAATATTTTTCTTAATTATTCAACCTAACTGGTGTTTTGAAAAGCTGTGCCATATTTTTGCCGTGGCTTTACATTTTCTTTAACACTTTTATTATCTGCTTGGAGATAAAAAGATATTGGTCAATTAAAATTAACGAAAATTTCAAATTATTTTATGTATGATTTATTATTCATTGTCTGCATGAATTTGTGCCAAATGTAAAGAATTTGACCTATTAATCATGAGTTTTAGTGAAGAGAACTGGCCATCTCAATTTAAACAAAGTAGAGTCAACCAATACATTTTTTTTTTTTTTTTTGGTACTGGGGATTGAACCCAGGGACATTCTACCTCTGAGCTACACTCCAGTCCTTTTTATTTTTTGAAACAGAGTTTCCCTAAATTGCTTTGGCTAGCCTCAAACCTGTGATCCTCCTGTCTCAGCCTCCATTATCCTGAGATTGCAGGTGTGCACTTCTGAACCCAGCTACATTTCAAGAAATAAATAAATAAAAAGTTCATAGCTTAAGAAGTTCAAGACTATTCTATGATTGGTCTGTCAAATGAAATAGGCTCAAAGAACATAGATTGATGAAGATAATTAATTAGTTAATCCAATTATATGTTGTCCACAAATTTCTGGGCAACAGTAATCACCAAATACTGATTAAACAACTTGTATGTTAATAAAAAGATAAGATAGAAAAATAAAACATTCACTTTGCCAACTTTCTTCAGCAAAAATTACTAGTTCTGTTACTTCAGTGAGCCATAAGACACTTTGTGCAAAGATAATTATTTGAATGTCAAACTGCTGCTCTCTTTGAAACTATAGAAAGCTGTACTATAATATTTTCAGTAAGTATCCATGGTAATTTCATCAGTATTTAAAATATTAAATATTTTAGAGCTGTACAATTGTCATGCATTAGCACTCAACTATTTATTTGAGAAGTGAAAGATAATAAACAATCATATTTATCCAAGCATATATAAAACATTTTAATTATAAGTACAATTCTTTCCTTTCATATTTATAGAAAGTCACATGAATAGAACTCTGATTTAGAGCAAGATTTAACTGTAATCAATAATGTTGCATCAGAAATAACTTGTGATAGAACATTTTGTAAATTAGATGGTTCTGAAGCAACATATATAATTAAACTTTTATAATATGAATACTTCAAGAGTTCTAGGAACCATTTGTTCATAAATGAATAATATACTGAGTTATTCTCATTTCTTACAAATGATTCATTATTCTATATAAATGTGATTTCTCAAACAGTGTCAATTCAGATTTTTTAAGGTAAAATGTCAGTAGAATCTAAACTGTTTAATTTTTATTACTTTAAAATTAAGTTGCTCTGTAATTTTAAAGTATTTTATTTTTCCTCACAATAAAAGTTTATGATATTTTGTAATGAAGCCTCAAAATAAAAATGAATCAAGCCTTTGCACTTTACATCCATAACCCAAAGAATCCATTCTAGAAAATACTCTGGCGGTATTACCATAGGTTTCGTCTAGTTTTTTCCAAAGCTTTTTAAAGTCACTTTTAATAGCTTTGATCATAATTTTCTCTTTTTCATTCCAAAAACACTATCCTTTTTCCCCTTTCACTATCAGTCTCTATTTCCCAAATACCAAGAATGCTTATATAAAGTTATTATTTTTGTTAAGAAAAGATTTACTCTTAAATATAAAATGTGCTCTCTATTAAATAAAGCAAAGCATTACTATTGACAAAATAATTTATAACTTGAATATAGAATCATGTGCTGCAATATAATTGTTGTCATTAAGAAAAAGAAAAGTCACTGATCTCGATCCTCCTGTCTCAGCCTCCTAAATGCTAAGATTGCAGGCATGCACATTAAAGGCAATTCATAATTTTAATTCAATGTTATTTAGTATCTGACTACATTTTGTAAAAAAGCAAATCTGAAAACACTTCAAGATTATAAAGTATATCTTTGTAGATTCTTTTTTGTTGTTATTGTTGTGGTACAAGGCATGGCACCCAGGGGCCTTCTATCCCCCAGGTTATCCCCCCAGTCCTATTTTATTTTTTATTTGGAAACAGTGTTTGACTAAGTTGCTGAGAGCCTCACCAAGTTGCTGAGGCTGGCTGCAAACCTGCAATCCTCCTGTCTCAGCCTCCCAAGTACTGAGATTATAGGCCTGTGCCACCACACCAGGCTATAACTTTGTAGATTCTTTACGTGTATCACAACTAACAAAAATCAGTCCTACATTACTATGGCAGCTACAATCAACTACATATTTTTAGTTATGTGTTCTTTCATTCCACTTTGATGGATAACAATACAATATTTTTAAAAATTTCTCATATAATTCAATTTATGTTTATATATGAATATACTGCAAAGCATGGTTCTCTAACATTTATTTATACTTTCAGATACAAAAAGATTACTATTTATTGACAGTCTATATGCTTGTTGCAAAGAGGACTAATGATTTTAATAAATTATTAAACTTGAGCTGAAAATATATGAAAAAAGGCCCAAATGAATACATATTTTGTATTTATTTTCACTTATTATAAAATTGAATGTGGTGACTAATATTAGAGCCTCTGGTTCTGGGGACTTAATTCAGTGGTAGAGAAGTTGCCTGGCATGTGCCAGGCCCTGGGTTTAAACCTCAGCTGCAACACACACACACACACACACACACACACACACACATACACACAAACAATATGGCCTCTGATTTGAACAAGTATAAAATTTCCACCTCTCAATTTACTGTGAAATAGAAAAGTGACAATGATTTCGATGAAGGCATGCAGTGTTTTCAGCATGAGTTTAATAACATGTAGCTATTAAATTATGTTCAGAAGACAGGTGTGGTGGTGGTGCACGCCTGTAATCCCAGTACTTAGGGAGGCTGAGACAGGAAGATCACAGGTTGGAGACCAGCCTCAGCAATTTAGTGAGACTTTCAGCAACCCAGGGAGACCCTGTTTCAAAACAAACAAACAAAAAGAAAATAGAACAGGACTGGGGTGTAGCTCAGAGATAGAACACCCCTGGGTTCAATCCCCACTACTAAAAAAAAAAAAAATTATTTTCAGTACCATGAACTTACCTATGTTCTAAAACCCTTCCCATTTGGTCAGTCTTGCAGATGGCTGTACCTCTGTCAACATGATGGGACATTTGATATAGATGATTTAGGAACCAGATGGAAAGAAAGTAGATGAGAGAACTTTGGATCGAACTTTAACAGAATAAATTCGAGACCTGTCTCTGGTCCTAAATTTAGTTGCTGTTTGAACAAGTTATGTAACTTCTGCCTCAAGTTCTTCATCTGTGAACTATGAGGAAGAATTGAAGTTAGAAAAATGATAGCAAAATATATGGCTTCAAATTTTTAGTTCCCTTAGCTCATCTTCACCTGAAGGGGAGACTAAAGCTCATTAAATGTCTTTTGATGTCTACCCTTGAAATAAGGCAGAGATCAAAGTGAGGCCTTCCTAGACAGTATTTATCAAAGCAGAACTCGGCTTCTCTTAAGGAATTGTTCTCTATAAGATATGCTCTGAGCCAGAAAAGGACAGTCCCATTTGTCTTTTTCTTTAACTTCTTCATGGTCACTAGTTTGTAACACTTCACTCTCTGGAGAAGTAACTGCCTGCTGCCTGCCAGTCTCATTCATACTCTCTTCCACGAACTCCTGCTGATGCCCAGCGAGGGTGCTTTCCTAAATGGAGCTGGGCAATAATGATAGAGATAACTATCATTAGACTAGGGTTAGATGTTTAACTATCATTCCATAGCAAAGGGGAACAGCAGGGTCAGGTGCTAATAACAAATGTTTGCTTTGCACAAGAGTGTAAAACTAGATGAGTGAGGTCATTGTCTATTCTTCACATAATTCATTCAGATCTAAATTTTTGAAGCACAGTCATTATTACTATAGCATTTATTTTAAATAATTTGCACATGTTACATTTTTATCACTTCATTTAAATTTAAAAATAATGAATTTTTCTGATGAATGCTGTTTACCAAATTGATTTCTAAAAATGTTATGTGTATATAGTCACAATTTACAGCAAATTTTCAGAAAATAAACCAAGACAAAATACAAGGGAAAGCCCATTAGAGGTAAACACTCAGGTAAATTCATTAGTTTCTAGCTTTGTCATGAATCACCTATGGAGATAATCTTTTTACACTTTTGGAAGATATATGATTAATAGCATGGAATGGAAGTAAAGTGTATAGTAATTACATACCTCTAGGAAAAAAGTAGTAGAAGTTATTTGTATACATTCAAGAAGTTCTGTTTTTATTGAAAATCTTTATTTGGAAAATTGGTACATAAAATTATACAGGAGAAGCCATCGACTTGATTTGTTCATTTGCATTTAGTCAATTATCATAAACATTTTTTAAAAAGTAAAAGCTAGATTTTATATAAAAAGTACATTTGCTTAATGAATCTCAAAAATAATGTCTTCTTTTCATTTTTCACCAAAAGGCCAAAACTACAACTTGTTCATTAAAGTTTTCTCATTGATTTAAATTTCTGACAAAGGTATAAACACTTACTTTAACATAGGTGTTATTACTCAGTGGCATCCCTAAAGATACAAATACATTAAAGGAAACAACAAGTTATATCAAACAGCTGGAAAAAATTATCTTTATGCTTTACAATTAATACACACGTGTGAGAAACTTGTTCTTGTGACCTTATCAAATAAATAAAGTCTGACATTTTAATACAATAAGAAACTATTTTATTTCTCTACTATGGAGTATTTCAGTGGCCATTGAAACATGTTTGTTAGCTGTTTCTGCTTTATAAACCCAAGTATAACTTATATTTGCCAGCTGACCTATTATTTAGCTGATTCATGGATGTGTTCTATAATTCAAAGGTCAGAGCTATCCATTAAACTTATTAACATAAAGTAAAATGATTTTAATCAAAACTGTTTCTGTTGGAACTTCATTACTTTCTGTCGTGAATGCTAAAGGAAAATAAAGATTTTAATATTTTAAAACCAGAATGACCATCTGTAAAGCTGAGTGATTATTATCACAACTGGGAAGAAGCAAGACACTAATTTCTACAAGAAAAATTGAGAGAAATCCTTTTACCAAGTTAGTGAAAATTGTTGAGCTTTCCTTTTTACTGTTCCAGAAGAAAATTCCCAAATCACTTCTTTATTATGATAAAAAAAAAATTGTATGGTTAGAATTAGCGAGCAGGATGATCCCAGGGTTGCTGGCAACATTGAAAGCATTAATGGGGAGCCAGTGTTGATGCTCGTTTCTCCTGGCGTGTTCTTCCAAAGGTACTTGTGCAGCCTCCACAGCTGCAGTGTCTTTGCTGGGTCTTTGCCCCCTGGAAAAATGGGTGGGGGGTGACTTGTAGTTTTTGGGGTTTTTTTTGTAGCTGTGGACACCTCTTTGAAATGTCTTCTTGGCATTCAAAGCCTCTTTTTTAAATTTTTAAATACACTTCAGTATATTTAAATTCTTAAAAAATGTTGAGGAGGTAGAAAGAAAAGGCAGATAGGTCTTTGGGAATGGCAGAAACATTCTTCTTCTTGTTGTTCTTTTATTTTTTAATAGTAATTCAAAGCTTTACTTCTCCAGACTTCTCTTTCTCATACAATCCAAACTGGAGACATATCAGCATGACTTGGGGACTTGTGCAGTACTACTAGGCAGGAGCCATGTCACAAAGTCACATTTCTCTACTGAGACTGAGTTGCACATCCCCACCACAAACAGAGAGGGCCCCACACATAGAGGGACATTTACATTTAGGAGCAATTTCCCACCTGGTGCTGATGATCATGGTCTTGTAGTCAGAGGGGGCAGTGGAAGGGGCTCCGACTCTCCTCTGACCCCCCCCCCAGTCACCACCACCTCAGACTCCAACTTTGAACCACAGACTAGGTACTGCTCTAGTAGCTCATCTCTGGCCAGATCACCCCATAACAGGTGAAGGAGATTTCCAGCCATATGACCCAGATCTGTATTGTGGTCCGTAAATATTTAGTATCCAACAGGTCTACAAATCTTTTGTGGTGCCATCTTGGTGAGAAGGTCCCATATCACCTTGATTAGCTTTCCCTTGGTCAGAAAACATTATTTTCCATCATTAGAGGGAATGTACCACCTTTAGGAAACATTGACAAGAATCTCAAGATTTTCATGGAAAAATGCAATATTATTCAAAGAAGTACTATCTTTTCCTTACCTATGACAACTTTCTTGGAAGAGATCTGCATAACAAATGATAGATTGACAGAAGAAAAACATATAAATTGACTTAAGTTTTTATGAGCCTTTAGAAATGAAGAAAAATAGGAAAGACCGTATTGTATACTATTACACTTGGGTTTCATGAAAGCTGGACAGTCTTGGGGAAGTATGACTGGATAAAAGCAGGTATAATCTAATAGTAATAAACTGGGAAAATCTTAGCAAGGTCTGCTTATTTGTTTCTCTGTCTTCATTTCTTCCCTACAGGTATAAGGAGGAGACCTATCATATGAGGATCTTCAGGGGAGAAGGGAAGAAGTCACAGTGACTTTCCTAGGTTTCATGGCTTGTTTCAGGTAAGAAGGATGAGAAGAAGGTGAGAGGGACCTTTCTGCTTCTGCTAGTCTCAATTTCTAAGGAGCCATATTTTGGGGTAGCATTTCCTTTTTGAGGTCCTCAGTATCTCCATTCCTTTTACTATAGTCAAAGTTAGTTTCTCCTTTGACTCTTTGTAAGCCCCTTCTACCAGCCTTACTTAGTCTTTGGGAACACTGAAAAAACAAAACAACACAAAACCTGGATTTGCAAGCATGAATCCTGATCTTCCTTAGATTATGGCTGCCGTAAACCAACATTTCTGCTCTAGTGAGCAGAGGCAGAGGAACTAACCCACAAGTGGATCAGATCTTCTACCTTTATAGACTCACACATGCTTCACTTTGTAACCCCGTGGAATCTTTAGGCAAAGAAAAAGGTGCTCTTTCCCTCGACCAAATGCAGCACAACAGTGTGATGTAGGATTGAGTGAGCAAAGCATAGAATGAATTTACCTTGTTTCTTTGTGCAATGGCCAAACTGCACAAATATCTAAGTAACAAAGGGAGAGAAATAAACATGCACATACAAGATATCTGGGGATAAAAAACTGGGCACAATAATATGGCAGATGTGCAAGGTGATTTAAATAAATTCTAACTGACTTCAAATGATAATGTGAAGAATCCTATTGCAACTATTTTATAGATGGAGACAATGAGGTCTACGGAACTTAAGAACTTGTATAATTTTACTCAGGTAGTAGTATCTACAGAGAGTATCCACCTTTACTTATCTTCGTATTTATTTTCTTGTGCAATACATAGTAAATGGCCAATTTGTGTTTTTTAATTAAATAATTAAATGTGAACTGTACTCTGTGACATTTTAAAAATGGGTATTTTGTTCCAGATTCTGATTATTTTAAGGGCTTCTTTCATATTTTATGCATTGCAGGTATCTTTGGTGCTATAATTGCAGATAAGATTTAAGTATTTCTTTAGCTGCTAATGAATATATGCAGACTGTTTTTAAAGGCTAATTAAGAACATATAATAGGGATATTCAGAGCTGCTTTTGTCATTTCTGAAAAATGCTAGCATTGTGCTGCCATGCAATTCAAATCTTGCATTGCCATTTATATTTTATTTCTTTCTCTTAAATGTGAATATTTAATACAACTTAATAATTCATGGTTCACCACAGCAATTAACTTTTTTCTAATTAGAACTTTCATGTTTTACAAATTAAAACTAACAACAGTTTCATTTCTCAGTGACAATTTAGACAATATAAGCTTATTCCTCACGTGCAAACTATCCTTTCACAATAGCTAAGGAGTCACACAGAGAATACAATTGTACATTAAAATATTAATTTTCTAAAAGAGAAAACCAACAAATATTCAAAATTGAATAATAAAAAAGCTGCATTAGTTTACATGCACACTAAGAAGGAGAATCTATGTGATCACATTTAGCAAGCCTTCAGTTTTTCTTTTTTGAATTTGAAGTTGGAGGGCTTGAAGAAATGTCTGATCTATTAGCTTGGTAAACAAAGACTTCACATTGAATTATTCTTTTAGCTTTTAAGTTTTAAATTATGTTGGTTGTTTTATATTTTTATTCTCTTGCATTTTTCTTGAAAGTGTTTAGAAATAAGATTCAAATGAGAAAGTTTATGAAGGATAAAAGATAAATTATGCTTAAGTGAACTCCAGGACTTTTTTTTTTTTTTTGAGGTACTGGGGATTGAACCCAGGGGCATTCTACCTCCGAGCTACACCCCAGCCCTATTTTTTTTTTTTATTCTTTATTTTGAAACAGTGTCTCACTAAGTTGCGGAGGGCCTCACTAAGTAGCTGAGGCTGGCTGTGAACCTGGATCCTCTGGTCTCAGCCTCCCAAGGACTGGGATTACAAGCGTGCTCCACAACGCCCAGCTAGGACTATTTTTAAAGAGAGAGAGAGAGAGAGAGAGAGAGATGAGAAGTAGAAAAAGAGGTTAAAAGGTTTTGTTGAAAGGCTCTGAAAAAAGAGAATAGAAATCCACATCTAAGTAATATTTAGATCCCAGATCTCTGTATTTCTCTACTTGCAATATCCTAGAATTTAAAGAAGTGCAGCCGGGCATGGTGGCGCACGCTTGTAATCCCAGTACTTGGGAGGCAGAGACCGGAGGATCTGGGTTCACGGCTAGCCTCAGCTCTCTCTCTCTCTCTCTCTCTCTCTCTCTCTCTCCCTGTCTCTCTCTCTCTACCTAGTGAGGCCCTCCGCAACTTCGTGAGACCCGGTTTCAAAATAAAATATAAAAAATAGGGCCGGGGGTGTAGAGCGGAGGTAGAACGTCCCTGGGTTCAATTCCCGGTACCGCAAAAAAAAAAAAAAAAGAAATGCAATATAGCTTACATAGCTATTTAAATGTATGATTACTTAGCTATTTAAATGTATGAAATCTATAAAATTGTGGTTATACTATCTTCATAGCATACTGTTTACTAATATTGGCCACAGAAAGTGAATAATTCTTATGGTAAAAGCAAAGATGAACTAAACTTGAATTTTCTGGAAGAAATAGATGACTTTAAAATGCCACTGTTATTAATTTATACTGTCTGGTGAATTTTATTATCTGTATTGTTATCATAATTTATTTTCTGATATTTTTGCTTTCCAAATAGTTTCCGTCTAATAATTTGGTGCATTTCAGTCAGATAATCTTACAGGAAAGAATGAAATAAGTATATCAATGTCTACCAAATATAATAACATCTTCAGACAGGAGGAGAATCAGGCCAAATCAAAAACTGGATCCATAAATAGATAAATAAATAAATAATAAATACATGGGTATTTTCAGATGCTCAAAGGTGGTAAATATGGATCATTATCTCCACTTTCTCATCTTTTATTCACTTTTCAAAAGGCAACCTGGTACCCATCCTCAATTTGTACTTTTCTTATGGAACCTTATAATGACTAATTCAAAATCATTGTTAGGGTTAGGTCCTCACTCTTCTTGCTCTACTTGATATCCATGACTAATTTTTCTTTTGCAAATTCATACTGGGCTTCCATGACTCAGTGTTTTCTGATCCTCTTCTTAACCCTCATATATTTACATTTTCTGTTTCTTGTCTCTGTGAACATCTCATGATGGTGTTTATCAATAATTTCAACTGATCACTATTTTTATTTTACATAGGTATTATCCATTGCTAAAATAACTTACATAGTTTTATTTTTTGGGGGGGAGATTATTAGGGGTTGAACCCAGGAGCATTCTATCTCTGAACTACACTCCCAGCCCTATTTTATATTTTATCTTGAAACAGTCTCACTAAGTTGCTGAGACTGGCCACGGCCTGCGGTCCTCAACCCTCCGGTCTCAACCTCCCAAGTACTGAGACTACAGGCCTGAGCCACCACACGCAGCTACTCACATAGTTTTGTTAGCCACTTGCAATATTGACTCCTTACAATTACTTATGTGTCATTAGGACATATGTACAAACTAATGGGACCATATGTTTAATTTTTAGATTGTTCATCATCACTGAGTTTCATTCTAAAATTAACACCTAATTTCCAATCCCAAAATATGTACTTAACACTTTATATTTATTATGTTGTTTAAATGGTACCATTATTCACCTAAGTGGGTAACCAGAAATTAAATCTCCTCCAGCTTTTTGTCACTGATTTGACCAAAATTGTTCAAATTTTTCTATATATAAAGAATTTAATTGTGTACCAAAATATAAAAATAAAATGATAATATATAGGTGAATAATTTGAGAGATAAGAAGTCACAAAACAATATGAAAGAGTCCAAGATAATAAATATGAGGATCTATTCAAATTATTAATATTCCCAGAGAGGTCATGCCATTTGAGACCTCATAGATGAAGAAATATAATCGACCTTTTGAATTTTAATGAGAGATTTAGATGAAAATAAAACGAAGCAAGGATATCCCAGGCACAGCAAACAGAATATATAGAGCCACAAAGACTGGAAATAGAGGGAAAAATAGTAGTTTTTTGCATATAAGGGTGTTAAAGGCATTAATGTAGAATCCTTGGCAGATCTCAAAGCAGCTTTACAGATGATTAAGAATATACAGTCTGATTTAGTGTGTGTGTGTGTGTGTGTGTGTGTGTGTGTGTGTGTGTGTAAGGGAGAGGGACAGAATTTACTTCACGATCTTTAACAAAGGGAATGACAAAATCTTATGTCTTAAAAATATTAATCACAAGTCAGTACTGGTGGTGCACACCTCTAATCCCAGTATTTGGGAGACTGATACAGGAGCACTGCAGGTCCAGGGTAGCCCCTGGCAACATAGCTAGACTCTTAGAAACCTAGCAAGACCCTGTTTCAAACATAAAAAGGGCTGGGGGTGTAGCTCAGTGGTAGACTGCCCTGGGTTTAATCCCCAGTACCACAAAGAAACAAAACAAGAAATATTAATTATAGATGTATAAATAATTCATCAGGTTGATAAAAATAATTCTTGGGGATGCACTGTCTTCTTTATATTTCAAGCTCTGCCTATGTTTTTACCTCTTTGACTTTGCCAACTGCCTGTACTCCAAAGGGAGGATAATATCCTAACCTAATTTTCCCAACCCAATTTTTGCTTTGTTGGTTTACACAAAGGTTTGAAATAAATCCACAAACAAAGTGGGTTTAGTTAATGTTTTTAGTGTTTAACATAGGAGGAATCAACTTCAAAATAAAAACACCTTATGTGAAATTCAGACTCTTTTTTTAAAATTGGGATAAGTCACATTTATGGCAATGTGTACCATAGGTGAAACTGTGATAGGTGGCATTGCTGGCTTGCCTCTTTACCTGAAACAAACAGGGAAGAGATTCATTTGGGTCACAAAAGCCTAGTGTAGGGCTTCAAACTACATAAGCCACTGGAGTGCCACACCAGGGGAGCATTGAGAGCAAAGGAATCCTCAATATTTGTGAAACTTAGAGGTGTGTGTGTGTGTGTGTGTGTGTGTGTGTGTGTGAGAGAGAGAGAGAGAGAGAGAGAGAGACTCATTCCATGCTGATCTTAGTTGACAAGAACTCTTATAAATGAGCTTTTCTCTTTCTTCCACCCACTATAACAATTTTGTTCCTGTTAACAACAACAACAACAAAAAGATCATCCCATAAATGTTCTGTACTATATTCCCTATCACTTTTTCAAGGGTTTCAGTCTTTACATCAGTTTCTTTACTGCTCCTGTCCATTCTTCTGAATTATTCCTAACTGGATACAAATATTACTATTTTTGTCTTATAGCAGTCCTTTGGCTCATTTGTTTAGCTGATATTTGCCTTTCCTTCCAACTAGATCATAAATTCTGTTAGGACAAGGACTATCACTATTTGTTAAACTATGTACATCTAGCACATATGTCAGTGCCAGAAGTCTAAATTGCATCCTGAAATTTGTGGGGAGCTATTAAAAAAGCCTTAGCAGGGGAAATGACACGATCAAATTTGCATTATATATTGTTCTGGGGTCTATGGGAAAGATTGATAGAAGAGAGCATAGCTGTGAGGACACTGATCTATTATCACGTGGCTACTCTATCTCCTGAATCATTAATTTCCTCCTCTATGCTAGATCATTTCCATCAGCATAAAAATATGCTTTCAAACAATTTATGAAATCTATAGTGATCTCCCATCCCTTCCAACAACTTCTCACAGTTCTTACACTTCCCTTCAGAACAACAAACTTTTTGCTATTAAAAGAATGCTCTCGTATATTTTTATATACTTTTATTGTTGCATTGTAATTATACATCATAATGAGGTTCTAAGTGATAGGAACCTACATGCACACAGCACTTGGTGTTGTGTTTTCCACCACCTCAAACAGTGGTGTGTTTTCCTCTGAATCCCACCCAACTCCCTCCCCTTCCCCTTACATGTTATTGAGATTGGTATTGATAATTTTGTATATGTACATAGCAATATTTGAACTGTTGCCTTCATCAAGTCTCCTCTACCCCCAACCCCCTCCATCACTCCACTGGAGTCTCTCCTTTATCTGAAGTCTCTTGTAATTTCTTTCTTGCTTCCACATGTGAAAGAAAACATACAACTGTTCGCTTTCTGAGACTGGCTAATCTCAGCATAATGTTCCCTAGTTCCATCTATTTTCCTGCAAATGATATAAGTTCATTCTTCTTTATAGCTGAGTAAAATTCCATTGTGTGTATATAACACAGTTTTTTAATCCATTTATCTATCTATGGACACCTAGGCTGGTTCCATAATTTGACTTTTGTGAATCGTGCTGCTATAGACATGGGTATGCATGTATCAATATGCATATTTCTTTTCCCATTCTCACCACTTATCCCATTTTCTCAACTGTTTAAATGAAAAAATATTGAATTACACCAAAGATACGGAAAGGTACACAAATCATAAGTCTAAATCTTGATGTTTTTACAAATGAAAAATACCTAGCAATAACCAACATTATCATGATTAGGGAAATTTTCATAATGCCAAAACTTCTCTTTGATGTTCCCAAAAACAATACACCAGACAGAGATGAACAACATCAATATTTCTATAACCATAAGACAGTTTGCTTATTTTAAATATTTTTCATTTCAATATAAAATAATCTGAATGAGCCATGTACGTAATGTACAGAATCAGTTTCTTTTATGCTTGACATAAATATTTACATCATCAAATATACTGCTATAAATGTTTCCTGTACCACTTAACCTTTTTGGGGAGGGAAGGCATTAATTTTGAGAATTTGGATTTGGGGGACAATCAATAAAAATATAATATCTAGTCCTGTAATACATAACCACAAATTGACCATGACATATTTATTATACATGATTCTTTTCATTTATAGTTTATAATATTTTGTTAGATTACTTATAGGTTATAATTTTGTATCTAGTATTGTGCTTGTGTTATTGTGTAAAAATGCAATTGACTGTATTGATTTTTTATACAAGAAAATGAATATGAAATTGCTTACCTATCTTATTAATCCCACAATTTATCTGTATATTCTCCTATGTTTTCAAAATAGGAAAACATATAATTTTTGAATATGCAGGTTTACTTATTTTTTTTAACTTCCATGGTGAGTCATTGAATAGAAGGTTTAACAAAAATATGATTTTCTTGTCCTTGATCTCAAAATGAATTAGTATTCCCCAGTAAATGTGATATTTGATACAGGTTAAGGGAATTTGCTTCTGATTCTAACTTATCAAATAGGGTTTATTATGATGTGATGCTGAATTTTACCAAAAACTTTTCTGCATCCATTGATAAGATTTTAAACATTTATTTTCTTTTTAAACTCTTAGTATTGTGAGTTAACATTACTTGGTTTTCTAACAATAAATCTTTTGTTATGGGTTTTGTTAATAATGTGTTACTTGGTTTCATTTGATTATTTTAGTAGACAGTATATGTTTTATAGTATTGTTCATTGTACCATATTCATTTGGTGTTTGGTGGCTGTATACATGCACGGTTGTGATCAGCTACGGGTGGAAAATTGCCTGATAACATTAGTTACTATTCTTTGGAGCAACCACTATAAACACACACACACAAAATACACTTACCTGAGATGCTCTCAACCCAAAACTGGGCACAGTAGGAAAAAAAGTTGAAGCTCCATTCTCCTCAAATTGGAACTGTTCCAACAGATGTCTGGCCTCATCAACTGGGCAGAAACTTTCTTAGAGCTGCACTGCTCTCTGAGACCCTTTAGAATTCAGTTTTCCTCCCCTCTCTCTTTTTATGTAGCTGCTGGACCTGCATCAGGCTCTGATGTGGATCTCTACCTTCTCCTCCTCTGCCTTTTTATCATTACTAGGATTTTCCCTCAGAACTCCCTTTCTTTTTTTTTAATTCTTTTATTTTGAAACAGGATCTCACTAAGTTGTGGAGGGCCTCACTAAGTAGCTGAGGCTGGCCGCGAACCCGGATCCTCCGGTCTCAGCCTCCCAAGCATGTGCCACCACGCCCGGCTCAGAAGTCCCTTTCATATCTGTTCTTTTCTCTTCTTCTTGGTGGTTGCAAACTAACTCAGGTGGCATTATGTTATTACAATAACAAAACAAATTAGAGGTAGACTGTTTTCAAGTATCATTTTGTGATAAATTTTCCTAGACTCACCTCCATCCCATTGGAGTCCAGAAGATTAATGATGAAAAGGTGCTTTACCAGGACTTTTGTAGGATATTAGAGAGACTGCAACTAACTTTTGAAACAACAAAGAGTGTAAACTATTCCTGAATAAACTCACCACTTTTACTTTGTGTGCTTGCATGTGTATGTGCCTGTGTGTATGATATGCATAATAGAAAAGGGAACAAGCACTTACATTTTAAGTTTACCAGGTTCTATAGTACCTGCTTTACTTGATATATGTAGAATAAATATTTATAAAGATGTTATCCTTTTTTCAGATCAAGAATCTAAAGAATCTTAAAGATAAATTCTGGCATTGGTAATCAAGATAATAATTATTGCCTCATTATATAATATAGCTATCATAAAAACATGGGCTACAAATGGCCTTTTATTCCAGAAGACATATAAAACTCAGAAAAGGTTAAAATATATATAACTGAATCTAATCACTAAAATAATATGAAAGTTCGCATAAAGCCATCTAAAATGTTTTAGTCTTTATTTGAAGTATTATTAGTAATGTATCTCTGGGGGAAAAAAGTCTTATGATAGATAAAAACAAAATATGATTTAAAAATTATTAAGTTCATATAGGGTTAGACTTTAGGGGATATTAGAATTAATATTCTGTGCATGTGTTTCTTCAAAGGCAACTTGTTGCTCATGTAATGAAGGTAATCCATAAATGAGTGGAAAGCCATCTATTATCTAAACTATGGCATATTCTTCTTCATGCTACTCTTCCCAGTTTTGTTTCTTAGTCCTTTCTCTTACTGAAAAATGACTTTCTCTGTCTCTCTGAGTTTCTTTCTGATTCCTCCTTTTCTACTAAGAACAGGCAGATGGTCCATCATATTTTCCAGCTTTATGACAGTCACATCAACTTCTGTTGCACCCACCCTGTTATCACGCATGCTCTTATCTACTCAAAGGAAGTATATATACAACATTCACAAGCAGAGAAACATTTATCTCTTCAGCTCTTCACTTGTTGAAAATATATTCTCTTATGCTAAAAATATCTTTCTATGGAAGGAAAAATATGTTGAAATAGAAATCCAATTCTCAGAAGGAGAGATTGTTCAAACAGAAATACCTGATTTTTTGACTGGCAATGTAATTTTTGCTATGAGTAAAAGACAGCAAGGAATGATACATTAATGCTATTACACAGGTGAAACTTGCCTTTACCACCCATGAAATTTGGACATTAATGTCCTCAAATCACACATCAAATGTTCCTTTTCTTTTACAATGTCTCTAGATTCAATAAATGTAAAGATGTGAGGTGATAAAATATGTTCAACCTGCTGGAAGAGAAAGTATTTTCATACATACATCTTTCTTCAGGTATCTTTTTGTGGCCTAGTAATTTCAACTTACTAAAATCATAAACACAAATTTTCAAAAGGGAATATATCTGATACCCTCAGAGATAACCCTTCAAAGATGAAGTACATTCATAAATGTGAAATATATCATTACAAAGTACAATGGAAGATTCATTCTGCAAAGTATTTTATGCATTGATGAATATTAAATTTACCATCAAAAGACAAAGAAATGAAAACTGATGACATAATATATTAAAGAACATAAGAGTGGCTGGCACATTTAAATTTGACCAAAACAATTATGTGGTGAGAACTCAGAAAGATCACTCAAAGCATTGCTCAGCAGAGGTGTGTGTGTGGTAATAGTTACTATCTGTTAAGAAAATGAATGTTTTCTGAGAAAATATTAGCAAACCATAGGTCAGACAGGGGGTCAATATACAGAACATATAAGGAATTCAACTTAGTGGGAAAAGAAGAACTAATCCAATTAAAAGTGGACAAATGGCCAGACATGGTTGGAGCACCCCTGTAAGAACTTGGAAGGCTAGGACAGGAGGATCAAAAATTCAAGGTCAGCCTCAGTAACTTAGTGAGACTCTCAGGAACTTAATGAGATCCTGTTTCAAAATAAAAAGATAAAATTGGGGCTCAGAATGTAGCTCAGAGGTAGAATGTCACTGGGTTCAATTGCCAGTACCAAAAAAGAAAGGCAAACAATTTCAATAGACATTTCTCAAAATAAGATATGGAAAGGACCAACAAAGTATATGATAATGTGATTAACATCACTAATCATCAGGGAAATGCAAATCTAACCCACAATGAGACAGTATCTGACCAACATTAAAATGGCTACCATAAAAAACAAATGCTAACCTAGATAGGAAGAAATGGGAACTCACACAGTGTTGGTGGGCATGTAAATTGATATAACCATTCCAGAAAACAGTATGGCATTTCTTTAAAAAATTAAAAATAAAACAACAATATGATCCATCGAACTCACTGCTAGGAATTTATCCAAAGAAATGAAATCACCATACCAAAGAGATATCTGCGCACCCATGTATAATTGCAACACTATTCACAATAGCTAAGATATGGAATCAACCTAGGTGCCTATCAACAGATGAATTGATAAATGAAATGTGATAATGTATACAACATAAAGTAATAATTAGCCACAAATAAGAGTAAAAATTGCAGCTAAATGGAGCTAGAGGACATTATGTTAAGTAAAATTATTCTATTTTACATAAAGAAGCTAAAAAGAGTTGGCCTCAGTATAGAATAGTGGTTACTAGAGGTTGGGAGTGTTTGGGGACAGGTGGGAGGGTAGATAGAGGGAAGGTGACTTAGATCTATGTATGCTATATGGATGCATGGGGATGTCACACTGAACTGTATTAATATGCACACTTAGTTCATGTTTACCAAAATAAAATAATTTTCAATATTTGGCAAAATATTGTGCGATTTATTTCTTGTGAAAATTAATTAAAGAGTATAATCTATACTCTAGGGCTTTATTATAATTTATTTGTGAGTCAAGTCAGAGACACAAACTATTATTAGGGAAAAACCATAATGTATATGGTCCAAAAGACACTGCACTCAGAAGAGAAAGGAAGAGGCTCAGTAAATCATTTGGTTGCATTTTGTGGGGCTCTTCTGGAATAATAAAATAAGTTATAGTACTCCACAGAATATTGAATTCAAATGCCACTACATGCTGAATACAACTTGGAGACTATTTCAGCCGAACTATCGCACACACTCCGTGGAGCTGTACAGACCAGCCATTCAGCCTCAGTGAGAATACTGTGTGTAGTACTTCCACATAAAGGGGAAACTCCATATCTGCTCATAATACATAATGTTTTTGAAGGATAGCCAAGACTTGAACCATTATAAAGAAAGTATAAGGATAATCATGTGAAGTAAAAGGATTAAGGCCAAAGTCTAGCCTGGCTCAACTATTCTTTCATTATTCTGATTAAGAACCTATTCACAGTATTGCCCTAGCATCTACTGTGTGGTTGGCTATTAAGTGATGACTTTGAGTTCAAAATGTTCTAAGATGCAACATTCACTTGCATAATACTGGGTTCTAAGAAACAAAGAAGAGGTTTTGAATTGTGTTTAGGGCATGACTTTGATATATGAAGCTAATGCTTTCAATGAAGAGAATTTATGAATATTAAAACATTTTTTCAGAAATCAAAGTAAAGAATTATATGTGCTATTTTACTTATTAATTAATTGCCTTTGATTCCAAATACCTAATGCTATTCAAACAGTTATTGGATAATTTGAAGAACTAATACTACAACTTTCTAATTATCATCAAGTAAAGGAGAAAATTATTTCTATACATATTTAGGTTAGAAAGATTTTAGAGGTAATAAGGTATAGTGAACTATTGAGAAAAAATCAAGGTTTATTGGATCAAAGTTTGTTGGATTAAGCTGATAGAAATAATTTAATAAATGTATACTGAAGAATTTCAAACTTCAGTTGCTTCATTGTATTCAAATTTTTATTTGTTCTGTAGTCAATTCTAGAAAAAGAAAGCAAGAAGAAGGAAGGAAGGAAGGAAGGAAGGAAGGAAGGAAGGAAGGAAGGAAGGAAGAGAGGGAGGGAGGGAGGGAGGGAGGGGAGAGTATTTCAATGACTACTGAAAAGTGGGAAATAAATTTTGATTGGAAAAGGTAAAATAATTCAAACAATTCTATTTTTTAAGAAAGAAACACTGGAAAATGAATCAAGTAAGACCTGGGAAAGAAATATGCAATTGGTCACTTGGCCCATTGAAGTGTTTATTGTGGGAAACTTTGGTATTAAACCTTAGTGTGTGTCCAACTTTTCAGGGATTCTTTTCATTCTTTCACCACCACCATCTGATTTTTATTTTGCATTTCCATATCTCAGTATTCTCTTTATGTTTTGGAACACTGCAAAATTAAAATATCTGTGCAGAATTGCTGTTTTGGGTTATCTATTTCTAGGTACTTTAAAAATGGCTATATAGAAGTAGAGTGCTTTCATAAATTACAGCCCTCTCCTTCAAATTACAATCATCTCCTTCAAATAGAAAGGTTATTAGTCAATTAAGTGTTATGAAACAAATCCACCAGATGATATACTTGATTTTGGAAAAGCTTGTTTGGAACCCATCAAAAGTTAGGGAACAAGCATTGTTGAGACTCCTACTTCTGAAAGTAAAATCTTGACTTCTGGGAAAAATAAGGCCAAAATGAGGGCAGAACCAAAGTATTGAGTCATTTTAAATGTAATTTGAAAAGCTGGATAGAAATATGTGGCAGCCATGAGAATGTACTCTCACCCTAGGGAGGGTATAATAGACCTATGATTCCTGCACCAAACTTTGAAATCCGTCTCCATGCTCACTTGAAGGCCCAGGTTCCATCAAGAGCCTAAAGAGAAAGCCTACAGAATGGGAGAAGATATTTGCAAGCTATCCCTCTGACAGAGGTCTAATATCTAGGATATACAAAGAACTTAAAAAGCATAGGTTCAACACTCCAACATATAGGCACAGGTAGAAACTTTCTCAACAAGACCTCCAAAGCACAGGAAATTAAAACAAGAATTAATAAGTGGGATAGCATTAAACTACAAAGCTTCTGCTCATCAAAGGTAACCATCAAGAGCCTAAAGAGAAAGCCTACAGAATGGGAGAAGATATTTGCAAGCTATCCCTCTGACAGAGGTCTAATATCTAGGATATACAAAGAACTTAAAAGGCTCTACACTAAGAAAACAAATAATCCGATCAAGAAGTGGGCAGCTGAAATGAATAGACACTTCACAAAAGAAGAGATACAAATGGCCAATAGA